>JZKD02S0933337.1:497724-507823 GCA_000966675.3 Picea glauca
CCAGTTTTCCATGTTTCATGCTTAAAGAAGGTTATAGGTGACAAGATCCCAGTTCAAACTATATTTCCAGAACTTGACGAGGAAGGAAAAATCATATTGGATCCTAAAGCCATCATTGACACAAGAATTCGTCAGCTGAGGAATAGATCCATTTCAGAGCATCTCATTAAATGGAAGTAACTATCGGTTGAAGATTCCACTTGGGAAGATGAATATTTTATACAGAAGCATCCAAAGTTACTCAAGCATTGCAGACAACACTTGTCTCAAGGGGAGGGGCATGTTAAGCCCTAAATAGTGGCTCATTACCCCTTAATTGAGTCATATTACATTAGTAATGTTATTTTATTTATGTCGGTTTGAGTCCATTAGCTGTAATTGTACCTCCTAGTCTCCTATATATACCAAGGATACATTTTCATTTGGAATCATCTTGTAACATGACATTTATGTGGGAATAAGGATTTTTCCCCCTCAAAGAGGCTTATTATCTGAATTTCTCTCTTTTTCAAGGTGTTGAGTACTTATTATGAGGTTTTTCTATGCTATATTGATATTTGGTTCTTAACACAGAGATAAATAGAGGTTTTGTATGCCCAAATGAGGATGTTGTGAGTTATTAGGAATTTTCTGAGTTTTTAGTTATTGATTTGATCTTAGTTGTAGCCATTTACTTTTGAATGAATACGACAGAGAAAAATTGATCCAAATGCATAGTATTGTTACTGTTTGCAATTCCCTGTTATTATGTTTTCATAAATGAATGAATTTTGTTATGAGTAGATGAAACTGTGAATGTTAGTATAAGTTTCAATTGCTTTTCTTCTATAATTTATGCAAGGAGTGCATACTAGATGCAAGGAGTGCATGTAAGAGAGAATTTTTCAACTCGAAACTCATAAGAGATAGTGTGGAACTTTTGTATACAGAGTGTGCATATGAAGCGCAATGACTATGCGTAGAGGGGAACTTGTTTCAAGTTCGAAAGATCAAGAGGTCGAGCACAGAGTGTGCTAGGAGGGCACCAGAAAGTCTTTTGAAAAGATGTAGAAGGGATGAGTCCCTTAGATATTGAGTAAGTTGAAAACTCAGGGAGAACTAATGGAAGTTTTCACACAGAGCGTAAGTGTGCGCCAAGGTTGAGGTTTGATTTCATTTACCAAAGCTCAGGAGAGATAGCATTCTCAGAAATGTGGACGAGACCCAAAGTCACTGGGCTCACAGAAGAATCCAAGTCAAGGAAGAAAGCACAAGCTTAGAAGGGTTGACGCCAAATTATTTGGTAAGGAGTCATTGAGAGCCTAGACGAACGATAAAAATTTCTTGAGGGAGAAGAGTCGATATTCGTGGGTCATTGGATATAGTACAACTGTGAGAAGGATAAGGGCTGAGAGTCATTCAACACTTGAAAGCTCAGGAGAGATAGTGAGTTGTCGATCTAAGGGAAGATTGAACCGTTGATTCCTTTCGTGGGAAGGAGATTTCGGGAAATTGACAATCGGGAGTCTAGATCGTAGAGGAAGTTGTTTTCCAAAGTCGGGAAATGTGAAATTTTGACTCGTGAAACGCAAACTTTTGACTCGTGAAGAAGGGATAAATATCGTCAGATCACGAGGAGTCTCAGACTATTGATTTGAGGTGAGTGGAGTTCGGGAAGTCGAAAGTTGGAAGGAAGAAGGGATATGCTCTCCAAAATCATGAAACGTGAAGTCCCAATTCGCGAGAGAGGTTCTGGAACGTTGGAGCATGGGGAGTCTTGAACCATTGATCTGAGGTGAGTGAAGTTGGGATTTTGGAATTATAGAGAAGGGAGGAGAGCTACTTTGTGAGTTCCCGAAGTGCGAAGTCCCATAGTGCTCAGAAGTTGGACCCCAGGTTATAGCTGGAGGTCACATCGGTGGAAAATAGGGGAAGGCTCCAACGCTCACTAGATCCCTAATTTGGAGTCTGCGAGTTCGAAACTTGGGAGTTCGGAAGTTGGAAGTAGAGATATTCAGGTGACTCACAACAGGATACCCAATGTCGTGAGTTGTGAAGTGCCTTTTAGTTAGGTGTGTGGTCACAGCCAGTGGTCACATGGAGAAGGCTTGCACCTGATGCTTGTTCGCATGGGCGAAGTCACATAATAGGACCTCTGGACCTGTTATGAAGATTCCAGTAGGGAATCGAAGAGCTAATCCATCTCGAGAAATTTGAAGATCTAGTGACTGGGAGGTTAGTAGACCCTGCTGAGGTAGGGGCACTGCATCAAGTGGTATCAGAGTGGAAATTGTTGCTTGTAGACAGAAAGAAAAGGAGAGGAGACAAAAGAACTTGAAGTTGTACTCTATGTGTGAGAGACAGTCAACACATTGCCACTAAGAGGATGAGTGGATCCACCTTTATCCAATAGGGCTATAGAAATGGAGATGCGAGAACTTTGTGCAATATTAGAGGCGATGGAAGTAATGCAGAGGAGGGAACTTGATGCTGGAGACATCAATGATGCAGAGAGAGAAGAAGTAGAAGTCGAATAAAATGTTGTCGAAGAATGCTTGCTGAGAGAAGTTGTCATATTTGGAGCTAGAGCCAAGATAGAGGTCCCAATGTACGAAGGTAATTTGGATGCTAAAGATATGTTTGATTGGATACGATCCATGGAAAAATATTTTGACTACGAAGAAATCAATGAGGAGAAAAGGGTGGGACATGTTGTCACCAGGCTCAAGGGACATGCAACACTGTGGTGGGATGAACTACAGGCTGAGAGGAGAAGCAAAGTCAAACAAAAGATAAAGAATTGGGACAGAATGGTAGCCAAGCTGAAGGATAAATTCATGCCCAAAGATTATCAGCTCAATCTGTTCAGGAAACTACAAAACCTGATACAGAAGGGTATGACAGTTAAAGAGTACACATAGGAGTTCTACAAATTGAATATCTGAACTACAAAGAGAGAAACATGAATAAAAAGTTTCCAGGTATATAAATGGCCTGAGGTATGAAATCCAGGATGAGATCAACATGATGTCAGTAAGGACAGTGGAGGATTCTTATCAGTTGTCATTGAAGGGAGAGGAGAATTTGGCCAGAAAACAAAACTAATGAGGTAGAGGTATGTTGGTCACTATAATTTCTTAATTAATTCAAACAATCAAGTGCTACATAAATTGTCAACCTAGGGAAGTCTGTTTATTTCAAAGATAACCATGCACTATATATCCTCAATTCCAAAAGCAACTTAGAGTTGTAGTAAAGGAAACTATATTAATCACACTTGCCTTGAATAAACTGAAGTTCTGACTTGAACTACAGGAAAGCAACCTACCTATTGCAGAGATCAAAGAGATGATTAATCTAAAGAACCTGGATTACATTAAAATAACAACTGCAACAGGAAATAACAACTATTCTGTAACCAGAGAACATGACCCTGTTCCCAGGCAGAAACTCCAGTACCTTGTTCTGATTAACACACTTTCATGAAAGCATCAATGCATAGAAGACTAACTCTATCTAACAGAGAACATGAACTTCTAATTCCTTCCCTTAAGCAGGAACCCTTAACCCAGTCTTTGATCAGCACACTTGTGAAGATAATTGAAGGCTAACTAATTCTACAGAGAACATGACCTTCTAATCCCTTCCATTAAGCAGGGACCCTTAACCTAGTCTCTGATTAGCACACTTGTGAAAACAACTGAAAGATAATTAATCCTATAGAGAACATGACCTTCTAATCCCTTCCATTAAGCAGGGACCCTTAACCCAGTCTCTGATTAGCAAAACTTATAAAATCATCACACAAGATTGCCAATTAAAATGATTGTGAAAATAATGTAACATTCAATAAAATAAAGTCCTAACAAGACAGAGTTCAGTAGTGTTTCAGCAAAGAAGAATTCATGAAAAGTAGTGTTTCAGCAAGACAAAAGTTAATCAAGGCATAAACATAAATTACACTAACACACTGTAAAACTAACGGGTGAATCTTGTGAAGAAGGTGGGCCCTCCCTTCTCACAAGATTCCCCTGAAACGAAAAGGCTAGAGGAGGATGTTCAAAACGGTCTTTTATTCATCTATCAAAGTATCATATTACAATCTGGAAAATGAAGTACGTCCCTCTCTCTGAAGCTTTCTTAATACATAAAAACTTGGATCCCTCGAATGATGATTTCCCCCTTATTTAAAGAGGGAACCCCTTCGATACAATTGATCAAAAAATACAGATGTATATCTGAGCCCTATTCTTAGTCAGATCGAATTTTCTAAACCAGAATAGGACATCCTATTATCCCACAACAGAATGCTATTACCAATGCTAAATGAGGTGTTGTTGTTACGGCTGGAGTGACAGTTTCTTGTTGTTGTTGCATGCTATTTCGGCATCGCAAATCACGGGTTGTTTCAGCCACGGGATTTGCGCTCTTGACTGTTTCATCATTTCTTAGTGATGGTTAGTAATCTGTGTGAGTTGTTGTTGACCGCGGACTGTGTAACAGCTTCCTTTGTGTTTCAGCATCGTCAGTCCTGGGCTGTGTAACGGCTTCCTCTGTGTTTCAGCATCGTGACCATGAATTGTGTACCACTTTTATGTTTCAGCATCGTCGACCATGTAACAACTTCTGTGTTTCAACATCATCGACCATGGACTGTGTAACAACTTCTGTGTTTCAACATCATTGACCATGTAACAACTTCTGTGTTTCAGCATCGTCGACCATGGACTGTGTAACAGCTTCTGTGTTTTAGCATTGTCGACCATGTAACAACTTCTATGTTTTAGCATCGTCGACCATGGACTGTGTAACAACTTCTGTGTTTTAGCATCGTCGACCATGGACTATGCAACAGCTTCTGTGAATTGTTGTTTCAGTAACAGGCCTCAAATGTTAATCTGCATTTTGAACTGTTTCAACACTTATACATTTCTAATCAATGGTTAAGTACGAGAGTGATGTAAAATATTATGCAAAATAGATTAAACGTATAGTAATGATAAGGGACGTTGTATACCTTTGGAATAATAAGATAAAGTGATAATATGAGTTTAAATGTGGGTGATCAGGAGTGTAATAGTGGAAAAAAGTATGGGCAAAAAGGTACATTGTGTGGTCCTAACATCCCCTCCAACTTAAGGTGTTGCATGTCCTCAGGCAACTTCACTCTGAATCAGAGTCTGGATACCGACTCTGAGCGTGTAAGTTACTCAAGCAGTAGCTGTGGGAGGTACTGTCCATTGGCGCTCTGAACCCTTGGACCCACTGTAATCTTTGCCATGCTGCTGTTTCTGTCTTCTTAGGCAACTTATAACTGATTTGATACCTTTCTATTGGCAACCAGAGGATAGGAAAATAAAACCGGTACCCTATCCAGTTTTCAGCACATTACTGAACACACTGGATGTAGTTAGGTACCTTGGAAATTGGTACCTCAAGGTTGGTGGGGCTAAAAGGATTGTGTTCTTGTCTTTTCTCAGTGGATTGCTGCCAAAACAGGTTATTTTCCTGGAGGGAAGGAATCTCTATGGATCTGATGATGTGCTGACAATCCTGAAGCACTGCTGATTGTAGCTTCTGAACATGTTCAGACACCCCTGGTTGCTTTAAGAATTCATAATATTTTCTGACAAAGGTGGTTGCCTTTTGTGGTTCTGGTCTTATCCAGAGGAGGCGATTATCTTCATTGTGCTTGGCAGTCAAGAAGTCATCTTGCCACAAAATCTGATTGTGGAGAAAGGAGGTGAACGCTCGAATTTGGATGTCCCCGACAAGGGGATTAAGGTTCAGTTGTCTTTTCTTGGGAATGGCCTCGTTATGAAAGTATGCCTCATAGAGGAGGTGTTGATCCCTAGTAGAGGCTGCTGCAAAAGTTTTGACAAAATCTGCTGGGTGTAGTACTACATGGGGTTTACCTTCTATAATTGATTTGATCTGAAACCATGTGAGTCGCTCCATAAGGAATAAGGAGTAGTTGCAAGATGGCTTTCTTCTGGCCAATAGCTTTTGTACCAAATCAAATACTAGGGCCAATCTGCCTTTCAATTCTTTGTTCTGCTTCTTAAGGGCACGAGATTCCTGGCGTGTCTGGTCTAACGCTTCCCAATTTGAGTAGGTATGATTTATCCAGATTTGTCTGTGCACTTGCAGGCTTTGGGCCTATGTTGCAGCATACTCTTTCTTCCATTTTTGTATTGTTGCCTGCTCATCCCATAGCTGAGTCTGTGTTTCAGCGTTTCTAGTAGTGGGATGAGGTAAGGTCTGAGTAGATTGTTCCATAAAAGTGGGGAGATTGATCTGGCTGGGAGGTGTAAATTCCTTCATAGGCATTGTCTGTACATCTTTGTTGACAAAGGTAGGGGCTTATTTTGTTGCAATGCAAAGCTCAGTCTTGATCTTGGGAGGACCTGTTGGTTCTTGTGTTTTAGCAGGTTCTTCCTTGACTACAAAAGTTGAAGGAGTAGGGGGTGCTCCTGTCACTGGGACTTGAATTACCTTATAGCCTTCTTGATAGTAAATATCCCCACATTGACAACACATATATTCTTTACACAGGCTCTCTGTGGTCCCTTCTAACAAGGTTGTTGTACGAGCTAAGGTGTACAAGTTTAGTTCCTTCTCGTATGCTTCCTTTGCCCTGGCTAATTCTTCCTTATATGCTTCCAGTTCAGAATTTAAAAACTCGTTTTCCTGCAAGACAGAGGCCATTGTTGGTTCCAGTTGAGGGATGACTGGTTCTTGTGTGGCAGTCACAGCCTCACTAGATGGCTGTTGTGGAGCAGCTGCAGGAATGGTAGTTGATTCTTGTGTTTCAGCTTCTTGATGTAAGAAAAGTAATGTTGCAGCACCCTGGACCTCTGATTCCTGTATCTCAATTTCAATATCAGCAACTGGTTCTTGTGTTTCAGCCGTAGTTGGTTCTTGTGTAGCAGCTATGGCTGGTTCTTGTGTTTCATCTACTTTATTTGAGGAGAGTAGTGTTGCAGCATCCTGGGCCTCTGATTCCTGTATCTCAATTTCAATATCAGCAACTAGTTCTTGTGTTTCAGCCGTAGCTAGTTCTTGTGTAGAAGCTATGGCTGGTTCTTGTGTTTCAGCCACTGAATGGGTAGCTGGTTCTTGTGTTTCAGCTACAGAATGGGTAGCTAGTTTTTGTGTTTCAGCTACTTTATTTGAGACAGATAATGTCGCAGCACCCTGGGAATCTGGTTCTTGTGTTTCAGTGCCCGTGGGTGGAATAGGCAAAGATCCCAGGATTTGGGAGGTTGGAGGTGTACGGGGTATCAGTTGAATAGGTGGGGGGTCTAGGGTAGTGGTAATAATGGGTGGCCTTGTTGAGGCCCTTGTTTTCTTTTTTCGTAAGAAGGATGGAAAGAAGGGAATTTGTTTGCGTTTTCGTGAAGGTCTTTCCTCAATGATGGGGCAGGGGGAATTATCTGGCTCAGAGTCATCACTAAGAATATGAAGGGTGGGAGTGGATGATTCTGTAGGGTATGAGGTGGGCTTGGTATGGTAGGGGAATTGATTGGACTGATTGGTTCTGTGGGCGGGCTATTGGGTACTTTTGGGGAGTCTGAGGGGGTTTTGCGGTTGCTACTCCTGGTGATTTTCGGCAATTCCAATAGCTCTTTTGGGGTTTATAGGTGGGTTTTTTAGTGGGGGGTTTTGTTGAAAAAAACCCCTTTGGATGAGTAGTTGGACAAGGCGGTGATGGGTGAGTGAAAGGGTGGGATCTTTAGCCTCTCTACAGTAGTGTGCCATGTTTTTCAGACAACCCAAAAATAATAAGGAATATTCACTCGTCTATTATGCCGTAAATGAGATAACAGAAGAAAGTCATGCTGATAAACTACCTGGTATCGACCCTCGTAGGTTAGGTAATGTTTGATGATCTTGCAACTTCCGGCCATGGGGGTGGCAATGAGATGAGTTGAACACCCCTACCTTTAAATTCAATTCATTCTTCTGGCAAGAAGAAGTTCTGCTGAGCATTCTGAATGATATGTTTACGGCTGAACATTCAAATTCCTTTCGGTAGAGAAGCCTGAGACCTATGCTATGTCTTCTTCTGTTACTGAAATTCAGACCCCTTGGACGACGGAGTGGTCTTCCTGAAGGTTTTGGGCGAATTGCAGGACCTGTTGTTCATTATATCCCTGGAGTCTCTGAAAGTAACTGAGCCATCCTGCCTGCTGGAAGATTTGATAAGCTACTGGATAATGTTCTAACAGTGTTGTGGTGGCCGGCTCGTTCCGTATGACAGAGCCTCCCATAGCTACCAGCTCAGTAGGATACAACGTCAAAGAGTTTGAGTATCAGCTTCTGCGCAGAGTGAGTTTTCCGAGCGACGTTATGCAAAATGACGGTCAAATGCGTGAAAGGGTGGTGAAATAGGGATGGCGGTGGTGAATTTGTGTAGAATGATGGTATAGAAGGTTTGATGTGTCCTCCCCTCCCTTCTAGTGCGGCTAATAAATGATTACACTCGAGTGGTCATAATGATTTAGAATCTTCTCATTAACTATCGCTTAACTGAATTACATAAAATTTACATACCTCGCCTTACCTTTTGATTCGTTCTGCAAACAAAATATCATGCCTGTCCATGGTAGTCCTGCAGTGGTTGTGGCAGAGACTTTTGATCTATTAGATGAACTGTATCAAGGGTTTGTTTACTGGAAGGACGAGCTATAGTATGAGAGCATAAAATCTTGCTGACAGATGATGTTGGAAAATTGGTGTTTCAGGAACAGAGAAGAACGAGGTGAAACAATTGCTGGACGATGTTGTTTCGGTGATGAGAAAATATGAAGAACTATTGAACAATTGTGTTTCAGCAAATGGGGAAAAATGGTGAAAAGTTGCTGCGAATGGTGTTTCAGCAACAGAAAAGAATGAGGCGAAACAATTGTTGGACGGTGTTGTTTCGTCTATGGAAAAAAGGAAAAGTGGTAAAAGGTTGCTGAATAGTGATGGGGGAAATAGGTGTGGGGTTGGTGGAAGTGGTGTTTCAGCCACAAAAGAAATTCAAGAGTGGTGGACAGTGGTGTTTCAGTAATGAAGAAAATAAAAAAGTGTTGAACAGTGGTGTTTCAACATCGAGAAAAATGATGAAAAGTTGCTGACAATGGTGTTTCAGCAACAGAAAAGAAAAGGCGAAACAATTATTGGACAATGTTGTTTCGTCGATGGAGAATGATGAGGAAATGGAAAAGAAGAGTGGAAAAGGTTTCTGATCAGTGATGGGGGGAAAAAGATATGGAGTTGCTGATAGTGGTGTTTCGGCAACAGAGGAAAGTCAAAAAGTGTTGAACAGTGGTGTTTCAGCATCGGAAAAAAGTGAAAAGTGCTGAACGGTGGTGTTTTAGCATCGGAGGAAAGTCAAAAGTGCTGAACGGTGGTGTTTCAGCATCGGAGGAAAATCAAAAGTGTTGAACGGTGGTGTTTTAGCATCCGAGGAAGCTTGTGTCTTTGAAGTAGGATCGTCCTGTGCTTCGATCAGGAATCTGCAAAATCGATTGTAACATGGTATTTTTTTTTTGACAGGGATTATTAGTACATAAAATCTAATCTAATACTAAAGAAATTAACTTAAAAGAATTAATTGCAATGAGGGGTAGAAGCCCCTTCTAAGAAGAGGTAATGGGCATCTGCCATGCATGTGGCCTTAAAATCTTCTTTGGAAATAGGGCGCTGGTACAGACGGAGTTGATGACCTTTTACAAGTAACGGAGTTTTGGAGTCATCAATTGTGAGGAGCCTTACTGTTCCATTGGGGAAAGCAGTGTCTACTTTGTAAGGTCCAGGCCATCTTGTACGCAATTTCCCTTGAAATTCTTTGAACCGGGAATCATACAGTAGGGCCCAATTGCCTTTTTGGAACTGCTTGTTCTTGATATTTTTGTCATGCCATTTTGACCTTTGTTGTTGAATTATGGTTGTTTGCTGAATGGCATCTAGTCTTTTCTCCTCCAGTTCATTAAGCTGCTGCAACCTGGCTATCTATGCATCGGTTAAATCAAGGTTGACATCTAAAGCAGTCCTTAAGGTTTTTATCTCAAATTCCACAGGAAAGACAACACTCTTTCCATAGACTAATTCATAGGGAGAGAATCCTGTA
>JZKD02S0933337.1:511377-523060 GCA_000966675.3 Picea glauca
TGGCTGATTTTTGGACTCTTGAAAATGTGGTGTCCCTGCTGTTTGATCTATTTCTTGAAGCTCCTCTTGAACATATTTTTCATAAATTAACAATTTCATCGTATGATTCCTTAGACATGTCCCCTTTTCCAAGCATATTCAACATATCTAAACAGTCATCCCTTACTCATTTTAATAATATAGTTTTGAGAATATCTTTACTTACATTGGGGTGACTGGATCTTTGTAGATTATACTATAGCCTTTCTAAAAAGTCCTCCAGATTCTCATCCTCTTTCTGCATCATATTAAATAGCTCCTCCCTTTTTTCTCTTGTTCGATAGTAGTCCTGGTATTTTTTCAGGAATTTTTGTTTCATTTGGTCCCATGTTGTGATTACATGGCCTCCAAGACTCATAAACCATCTTAGTGCATTCCCTTTTAGTGTTGCTAGAAATAACTTTAGTTTTTGAGCATTAGAAACGTAATCATAACTTCTGCATAATATATCAAACTCAAAAAGAAATTCATCAGGATCTTCTGAAGACAAACCATGAAAATTAGGTAATGCTGAGAGTGGAATGTTTTTCATGGGGGCTACTCCCCTAGGGAGATCACCAATAGGAAATCCTAACGTGGAGAAAGAGCTTTCATCATTTACCTCTCCTTCAGGACCTGCCTGTTCTTCATGATGCAATTCTTCATTATACTCATCCATGTTTCCCTCTGTCTTCTCCCCTGTTGCGCTTACTCTATCCTCAATGTCTCCTACTGGCTTTTGGACTGTCTTAGGACTCCAAACTTCTTTCCCTGTTTCAAAGTTTGCTTGAAATGAAGGCTGGGACTTTTGTTTCCGAAGGTTTGGTCATTGAGTAGTAGATTCAGACTTTGATATAATCTCGTCAATGTAAGTCTTTCTTCCTCCTTTTCCTTTTCCCTTGCCACTTGTAGGGTCAGTATCTTTGGGGTTTTCGTGTCCTTTCATGCAATCTTTGTATTTGAAAAATCATAAGTGCTTTTGAAATCTATAATTACCTTCCCCAACAACGGTGCCAAAATGTTGGTCACTATAATTGCTTAATTAATTCAAACAATCAAGTGCTACATAAATTGTCAACCCAGGGAAGTCTGTTTATTTCAAAGATAACCACGCACTATATATGCTCAATTACAAAAGAAACTTATAGTTGTAGTAAAGGAAACTATATTAATCACACTTGCCTTGAATAAACTGAAGTTCTGACTTGAACTACAGGAAAGCAACCTACCTATTGCAGAGCTCAAAGAGATGATTAATCTAAAGAACCTAGATTACGTTAAAATAACAACTGCAACAGGAAATAACAACTATTCTGTAACCAATGAATAGGACCCTGTTCTCAGGTAGGAACTCCAGTACCTTGTTCTGATTAACACACTTTCATGAAAGCATCAATGCATAGAAGACTAACTCTATCTAACAAAGAACAGGACCTTCTAATTCCTTCCCTTAAGCAAGAACCCTTAACCTAGTCTCTGATCAGCACACTTGTGAAGATAACTGAAGGCTAACTAATTCTACAGAGAACAGGACCTTCTAATCCCTTCCATTAAGCAGGGACCCTTAACCCAGTCTCTGATTAGCACACTTGTGAAAACAACTGAAAGCTAACTAATCCTACAGAGAACAGGACCTTCTAATCCCTTCCATTAAGCAGGGACCCTTAACCCAGTCTCTGATTAGCAAACCTTATAAAATCATCACACAAGATTGCCAATTAAAATGATTGTGAAAATAATGTAACATTCAATAAAATAAAGTCCTAACAAGACAGAGTTCAGTAGTGTTTCAACAAAGAAGAATTCATGAAAAGTAGTGTTTCAGCAAGACAAAAGTTAATCAAGGCATAAACAGAAATTACACTAACACATTGTAAAACTAACGGGTGAATCTTGTGAAGAAGGTGGGCCCTCCCTTCTCACAAGATTCCCCTGAAACAAAAAGGCTAGAGGAGGATGTTCAAAATAGTCTTTTATTCATCTATCAAAGTATCATATTACAATCTGGAAAATGAAGTACGTCCCTCTCTCTGAAGCTTTCTTAATACATAAAAACTTGGATCCCTCGAATGATGATTTCCCCCTTATTTAAAGAGGGAACTCCTTCGATACAATTGATCAAAAATTACAGATGTATATCTGAGTCCTATTCTTAGTCAGATCGAATTTTCTAAACCAGAATAGGACATCCTATTATCCCGCAACAGAATGCTATTACGAGTGCTGAATGAGGTGTTGTTGTTATGGCTGGAGTGACAGTTTCTTGTTGCTGCTGCATGTTGTTTCAACATCGCAAATCGTGGGCTGTTTCAACCACGGGATTTGCGCTCTTGACTGTTTCAGCATTTCTCAATGATGGTTAGTAATCTATGTGAGTTTTTTTTGACTGCGGACTATGTAATGACTTCCTTTGTGTTTCAGCATCATCGGTCCTGGGCTGTGTAACGACTTCCTCTGTGTTTCAGCATCGTGACCATGAACTGTGTACAACTTTTGTGTTTCAGCATCGTCAACCATGTAATAGCTTCTGTGTTTCAGCATCGTCGACCATGGACTATGTAACAACTTCTGTGTTTCAGCATCGTCAACCATGTAATAGCTTCTGTGTTTCAGCATCGTCGACAATGGACTGTGTAACAGCTTCTGTGTTTCAGCATCGTCGACCATGTAACAGCTTCTGTGTTTCAGCATCGTCGACCATGGACTGTCTAACAACTTCGGTGTTTCAACATCGTCGACCATGGACTGTGTAACAGCTTCTGTGAATTGTTGTTTCAACAACATGCCTCAAATGCTAATTTGCAGTTTGAATTGTTTCAGCACTTATACATTTCTAATCAATGGTTAAGTACAAGAGTGATGTAAAATATTATGCAAAACAAATTAAACGTATAGTAATGAGAAGGGATGTTGTATACCTTTGGAATAGTAAGATAAAGTGATAATATGAGTTTAAATGTGGGTGATCAAGAGTGTAATAGTGGAAATAAGTATGGGCAAAAAGGTACATTGTGTGGTCCTAACATCCCCCCCAACTCAAGGTGTTGCATGTCCTCAGGCAACTTCACTCTGAATCAGAGTCTGGATACCGACTATGAGTGTGTAAGTTACTCAAGCAGTAGCTGTGGGAGGTATTGTCCATTGGCGCTCTGAACCCTTAGACCCACTGTAATCTTTGCCATGCTGCTATTTCTGTCTTCTTAGGCAGCTTATAACTGATTTGATACCTTTCTATTGGCAACCAGAGGATAGGAAAATAAAACCGATACCCTATCCAATTTTCAGCACATTGATGAACACACTGGATGTAGTTAGGTACCCTGGAAATTTCTACCTCAAGGTTGGTGGGGCTAAAAGGATTGTGTTCTTTTCTTTTCTCAGTGGATTGCTGCCCAAACAGGTTATTTTCCTGGAGGGCAGGAATATCTATGGATCTGATGATGTGCTGACAATCCTGAAGCACTGCTGATTGTAGCTGCTGAACATGTTCAATCACCCCTGGTTTCTTTAAGAACTCATAATATTTTGGGACAAAGGTGGCTGCCTTCTGTGGTTCTGGTCTTATCTAGAGGAGGCGATTATCTTCATTGTGCTTGGCAGTCAAGAATTCATCTTGCCACAAAATCTGATTGTGGAGAAAGGAGGTGAACACTCAAATTTGGATGTCCCCAACAAGGGGATTAAGGTTCAGCTTCCTGTTCTCAGGAATGGCCTCGTTATGAAAGTATGCCTCACAGAGGAGGTGCTTATCCCTAGTAGAGGCTGCTACAAAAGTTTTGACAAAATCTGCTGGGTGTAGTATTGCATGGGGTTTACCTTCTATAATTGATTTGATCTGAAACCATGTGAGTCACTCCATAAGGAATAAGGAGTAGTTGCAAGATGGCTTTCTTGTGGCCAATAGCTTTTGTATCAAATCAAATACTAGGGCCAATATGCCTTTCAATTCTTTGTTCTTCTTCTTAAGGGCACGAGCTTCCTGGCGTGTCTACTTTAACGCTTCCCAATTTGAGTAGGTATGATTTATCCAGATTTGTCTGTGCACTTGCAGGCTTTGGGCCTATGTTGCAACATACTCTTCCATTTTTGTATTGTTGCCTACTCATCCCATAGCTGAGTCTGTGTTTCAGCGTTGCTAGTAGTGGGATGAGGTAAGGTCTGAGTAGATTGTTCCACAAAAGTGGGTAGATTGATCTGGCTGGGAGGTGTAAATGACTCCATAGGCATTGTCTATACAGATTTGTTGACAAAGGTAGGGGCTTCTTTTGTTGCAATGCAGGGCTCAGTCTTGATCTTGGGAGGACCTGTTGGTTCTTGTGTTTTAGCAGGTTCTTCCTTGACTACAAAATTTGAAGGAGTAGGGGGTGCTCCTGTCACTGGGACTTGAATTACCTTATAGCCTGCTTGATAGTAAATATCCCCACATTGACAACACATATATTCTTTACACAGGATCTCTATGGTCCCTTCTGACAAGGTTGTTGTACAATCTAAGGTGTACAAGTTTAGTTCCTTATCGTATGCTTCCTTTGCCCTGGCTAATTCTTCCTTATATGCTTCCAGTTCATAGCTTAAAAACTCATTTTCCTACAAGACAGAGGCCATTGTTGGTTCTGGTTGAGGGATGACTGGTTCTTGTGTGGCAGTCACAGCCTCACTAGCTGGTTGTTGTGGAGCAGCTGCAGGAATGGTAGTTGATTCTTGTGTTTCAACTTCTTGATGTAAGAAAAGTAATGTTGCAGCACCCTGGACCTCTGATTCCTGTATCTCAATTTCAATATCAGCAGCTGGTTCTTGTGTAGAAGCTATGGCTGGTTCTTGTGTTTCAACTACTTTATTTGAGGAGAGTAGTGTTGCAGCACCCTGGGCCTCTGATTCCTGTATCTCAATTTCAATATCAGCAGTTGGTTCTTGTGTTTCAGCCATAGCTGGTTCTTGTGTAGCAACTATGGCTGGTTCTTGTGTTTCAGCCACTGAATGGGTAGTTGGTTCTTGTGTTTCAGCTATGGAATGGGTAGCTGGTTTTTGTGTTTCAACTACTTTATTTGAGACAGATGATGTCGCAACACCCTGGGCATCTGGTTCTTATGTTTCAGTGCCCATGGGTGGAATAGGCAAAGATCCCGGGATTTGGGAGGTTGGAGGTGTACGGGGTATCACTCGAATAGGTGGGGGGTCTAGGGTAGTGGTAATAATGGGTGGCCTTGTTGAGGCCCTTGTTTTCTTTTTTCGTAAGAAGGATGGAAAGAAGGGAATTTGTTTTCATTTTTGTGAAGGTCTTTCCTCAATGATGGGGCAGGGGGAATTATCTGGCTCAGAGTCATCACTAAGAATATGAAGGGTGGGAGTGGATGATTCTGGTAAGGTATGAGGCAGGCTTGGTATGGTAGGGGAATGGATTGGACTGATTGGTTCTGTGGGCGGGCTATTGGATACTTCTGGGGAGTCTGGGGGGTTTTGTGGTTGTTGCTCCTAGGGATTTTTCGCAATTCCAGCAACTCTTTCAAGGTTTATAGGTGGGTTGTTTAGTGGGGGGTTTTATTGAGAAAAACCCCTTTGGATGAGCAGTTGGACAAGGCGGTGATGGGTGAGTGAAAGGGTGGGATCTTTAGCCTTTCTGCAATAGTGTTCCATGTTTTTCAGACAACCCAACAAATAATAAGAAATATCCACTCGTCTATTATGCCGTAAATGAGATAACAGAAGAAATTCATGCTGATAAACTACCTGGTATTGGCCCTCGCAGGTTATTTAATGTTTGATGAATCTTTCAACTTCCGGCCATGGGGGTGGCAATGAGCTGAGTTGAACACCCCTGCCTTTAAATTCAATTCGTTCTTCTGTCAAGAAGAAGTTCTGCTAAGCATTCCGAATGATATGTTTACGGTTGAACATTCGAATGCCATCGATAGGGAAGCCTGAGACCTGTGCTATGTCTTCTTCTGTTACTGAAATTCGGACCCCTTGGACGACGGAGTGGTATTCTTGAAGGTTTTGGGTGAATTGCAGGACCTGTTGTTCCCTGGAGTCTCTGAAGTTCTTCTAGGGGAAGAGGAAGAAGTGGAGGAGGAGAAGTAAGGTGTTATTCTTGTGGAAAGACAAGGCACATGTCTTGGGAATTTCCTGAGAGGAAGAAAAAAGAAGAAGGAGGTGAAGCTCACATTTCAGAAGCACAAAGAAAGATTTTTGAAGAAGAAGGAGAAGAGGATGGAACGTCCCTAATGTTGAGAAAATTTCTCTTAAAACCATAGGCAGAAGTCAAGAATCCAGTGCAGAGAAACAACCTATTCAGCACATCTTGGAAGACTAAAGACAGAGTATGCAAGGTGATAATTGACAGTGGGGGAACTGATAACCTAGTATCCATAGAGATGGTGGAGAAACTGGAGCTGGAGATGAATGCACACCCAAAACCATACAAAGTCTCATGGTTGCATAAAGGACACCAGGTAATGGTTACTAAACAATGCTTGGTTGAATTTAAAGATAGGAGGATATAAAGATGAAATTCTATGTGTTGCCATTCCCATGGGTGTATTTTATATTTTGTTTGGGAGACCATGGCAATTTGACAGGAATTTCATTCATGATGGGAGGAAGAATACATACACCTTGGAGAAGAATGGTAGGATAGACATGTTGTTTCCAATAGAGGAGAAGAAAGTGAAAGAGGAAGCCAACACAAACATACTTCTCATGAGCGGGAAGGAATTTCTGAAAGAAGTCAAGAAAGAACAGGAGATGCAATTTGTTGTGGTGAGGAAACCTAGAGTTGTCCTTACAAGTACTACAATGGATGATTTTCCTGAAGAAGTTAAGGAATTGTTGGATAATTTTTCTGACATAGTTGTGGATGAGCTTCCTAACTCATTGCCACCCATCAGAAGTATCAACCATCATATTGATCTAATACCAAGATAAAGTTTGCCAAACAAAGAAGTATACATATTGACACCTCAAGAGAATGAGGAGGTAAAGAACCAAGTCCAGGAATTGTTAGACAAGGGTTTAGTTAGAGAGAGCTTAAGTCCATGCGTAGTGCCAAATGTTTTGAGTCCAAATAAAGATGGAGGATGGAGAATGTGTACAGACTCGAGAACCATTAACAAGATCACCATCAGGTATAGGTTCCCTTTGCCAAGAATGGATGATTTAATGGACTTATTAAGTGGAGCAAACTTATCTTCGAAGATAGATTTGAAGAGTGGGTATCACTAGATAAGAATGCAAGAGGGTGATGAATGGAAGATGACCTTTAAGACAAATGAAGGTTTGTATGAGTGGCTTGTTATGCCATTTGGTTTAACAAATGCCCCAAGAACTTTTATGAGATTGATGAATGAAATACTGAAAGACTTCATTGGCAAGTTTGTGGTTGTATATCTGGACGGTATACTGATCTTTAGCAAGACTAAAGAGGAGAATTTGAGACACCTGCCATTAGTAATGAGGAGACTACAACAGGAGAAGTTGTTGATAAAATTGAAAAAATCCTCTTTTATGAAGACATAACTCATTTACTTGGGTTTTGTGATCTCTTCAAATGAACTGAAGATGGATCCAGAAAATGTGAGAGAAATCAAAGAATGGCCATCACCAACAAGCATGTTTGAGGTATAAGCTTCCATGGATTAGCAAGTTTCTATAGGAAGTTCATCAGAGATATCAGTGGAATATGTGTACCAATGATGGACACAGTAAAGAAGATGCATCAATCTTTTAAATGGACAGAGGAGGCTGATAGGAGCTTCAATATACTGAAGAAGAAAATAACAGAACGACCAATTCTGGTCTTACCTAATTTTGGAAAGACATTTCAGGTGAGGTGTGATGCAAGTGGAGTTGCAATTGAATCAGTTTTGAGCCAAGATAATAGGCATGTTTCCTATTTCATTAAGAATCTAAATGAGACTAAGAGGAAATACTCTACATATGATAAGGAGTTTTATGCCATAATTCAATCCTTGAAGAAATGGAGGCATTACCTTGTCCTACAGGAATTTGTCTTATATAGCGATAAGCAAGCCTTAAATTCATAACCAGACAAGAAAAATTGAATCAGAAGAGATGTTTGATTCTGCGGGAGTTTCAGGTGAAGACCTTAGGGTTTGAACACCTTAAGGATATGTATTGTGATGAAGCACATTTCAATGAAGCATATGAAGCATATTCAACTCCTGTGCCAAGAGATAGGAGCCAATGGAAAAAGTACATGATTCAAGAGGGATTGTTGTTCAAGGGAAATCAATTGTGCATACCAAAATGTTCAATGAGGGACAACCTTTTGAAGGAAAAGCATAGTGGGGGATTGGCTGGAAATTTTGGTGATGATAGAACATTTGCACAGCTGAGCAACTCATACTATTGGCCAGGTATGAGAACAAAAGTAGTGAAATTTGTGAACAAATGTAGAATATACCAACATGCAAAAGGTAAAAGACATGACATTGGTTTGTATCAACCATTGCCAATACCAAAGAGGCCTCGGGATGCAACAAGCATGGATTTTGTCTTGGGATTTCCAAGGACACAAAGAGGATTTGATTCCACATTTTTGGTGGTGGATAGATTTACAAAGAGGGAACACTTTATCCCATCCCAGAAGACTAGTGATGCAACACATGTTGCAAATCTGTTTTTCAAGGAAGTTGTGAGACTTCATGGCCTACCCAGAAGCATTGTCTCGGACAGAGACCAAATTTTTTGGTCATTTTTGGGGAACAGTGTGGAAGAAATTGGGGACATATCTATCCTTTAGCTCAACTTATCACCCTTAGAAAGATGAACAAATTGAGGTGGTAAACAGAATTTTTGGAAACTTATTGAGGAGTCTAGTCACTGAGCATCATAATTAGTGGGATTAGATTTTACCACAAGAAGAATTTGCATACAACGACTCACCAAACAGGATAACTAGAAAGAGCCCATTCCAAATATTGTATAGAATGAAACCCAAGGGAGTACCTTAGTTGAGAGACTTAGAACAAAGTGAGATCAGAAGCGCCGGAGAAGAAGATTTTTCTGCAAAAATGCATAAACTCCATAGTTAGATCAAAGGAAATTTGTAGATCTCTTGCCAAGAATACAAGTGTAGAGTTGATCAATAATGTAGGGAGATTCAATTTGAAGTAGGAGATTAGGTTATGGCACATCTCAAGAAGGAAAGGTTCCCTAGGGGAACATATAAAAAATTAAAAATGAAGAAGATAGGGCCATGTAAGATCTTAAGGAAATTTGATGCAAATGCCTATGATATTGAGTTGCTAGATGATGTGGGCATATCACCCATATTGAACGTTTCAGACTTGTATCCTTACAGGAAAGACGAAACAAAGGAATTAGAAAATCAAGTGAAGGTTCAGTGGGAGAAACATATGTCTATAGCAGAAAAACCATAGATGGAGAAGATCATTAATCAGAGGATTGGCAAGAAGACCAGGAGGAAGACCTATTTTGAATATCTAGTCAAGTGGAAGGGACACCCAATAGAAGATGCCAGTTGGGAAAATGAATTTGATATCCAGAAGTATGGAAAGTTGGTGCAAGAGCTCATGGACAAGAGTCCATGAATTTTTTTGTCTAGGGGAGTATGATGCAGGAGCATCATCAACAATGTTAGCAAGCACGTGTGGTAGGATAGCTCAGTCCTGCGAATCATTTTGAAATACAAAATCGCTGGCAGTTACTAAGGATTTTTCATATCTGTTTGAAAACAGACAAAGATCAAATGCTTAGAACCCCTTATGGTGAAAACCATCAAGGGAAGATTCTTTGTGGATTGAGTTATCCTAGAAGAATGGTTGGAGGACCCATGCTTGTATGTGGAATAATGAGATTAAGATCAATTAATTTGTTTGTGAAACTATTCTAGATGGATAGTTCTTTTCATGCCATTTCTGGTGGTATGTGGAATGTCACATAGCTCCTCACGGTTTGAGAGTTATGGCCTTACGAATTTGGAGGACCCTCACATGTTGGCTTGAAGCCCCAAAAGGTCAAAGAAGTCAAAGTGATTGAAAAGAAGAAATCATTATTTAAATGATAAATAGAAGTGACAAAATCAAGAAATGATAAAGTAAGGTGACAAAATCAAGAAGGAATATTTAAATGATAAAGTATTGGATAACTTTCTATTTATGGAAAGTGGTTAGCCCTAAAATAAGGAAAATAGGTTAAGTGACCTAAAAATGGGTTAAGAGACCCAGAGGATAAAAGTATAAATAAGATAGCTATGGTATCTAGTAAGACATCCTTTTTGTGGATCAATGGAGAGATTCATGTGAGAATATCTTTTGGAGTATTGATGGAGAGCTTCTTGTGAGAGAATATTTGGTGTGGATCTCTTCAGAATGATTGAAGATCTATTATGATAAAGAGAGCACGAGGAGGATCTCATGGATGCATCAAAGTTTTGGCAATATCGAATATTTTAACGACAAAAGTCTCGGAGCTTTAGAAACCCTAGTGTCTGAGGTGTACATGGGTTTTAATGGGCCAGGCACATACATACACGGGCTGTATGAGGAAAGGGTGTGTACAGTGAATAAAATCATGGAGATTTGTGTTTGAGAAGATGATTGGTTGTTGAAGACTAAAGGATGTTCCAGATATGGATTCTATAGGCTCAAATATGTCACTGAGACACTGGTATGGTTTCATTATTGTCTCGATGGATACTATTGCTTGTTGTGTTGTGAATGCTTAGGGCATTCTTGGTATGGTTGCTATGATGTGGTTTATATTGGTTGATGGAGTGAGAAACACTCTTATGATTTAGTACTGATATGATGGATATAACATGTTGATTATTTATGCATGATTGAGTAACATTCATATTGATTGGTTGTGGAGCATGAATAAGCTATTGGAGAGATTGGATGTGTTGTGACTGGATGGAAGTCAATTTTAACAATGAGAGACAAAAGAGAATGATAAATTGGCTTAAGAGGATCTGATTTGATCTTGAAGGATAAACCCTAATATCTCATAAGGCATACGCATGTTGTTGTATACACTGGTCGCGTACATATGCGGGTTATAGTGAGCCAGGGCATGTACACACGTGGGTTGCACTACTGACAGGTCGTGTACCTATTTCAGATCGATATCTGTTGAGGATTGATGCCTCATCTCAGTTGGTGTTGAGAATGTAAGATGAGTCTTGCATATAGAGCTGATGCTCTTGTAGAGTTGTACTCATTCAGTTGATGCTAAAAAAACCCCAGATTGAAGTCCATAATTAAAAGAAAAATTGTACAGACATCTTGTGTTCTTTGTGTTCCTTGTGGTAATGACTTGTTGATGATATATTGTTGATATATGTTGTTGATATGTACTCACATATAATTGGTTATAAATGAAAACAATGAGTAATGAGTAAAATGTTGAATGCTAACTAATGGAGTTTTTGAAAGAGGGAAGTTTTGGGAAAAAGAGCCCCACACTCATTCACCCCCCCTCTAAGTGTGGTAGGTGTGTCCAATAATTGGTATCAGAGCGGGCCTTCGCTACGAGCCTTAAAAATCTTGAAGAAGATCCATAGACACATAAATTGTTAAGAACCAAATACCAATATAGCATAGAAAAACCTCAGAAAAAGTACTCAATGCCTTGAAAAAGAGATAATTTCAGATAATAAGCCTCTTCGAGGGGGCAACCTCCTTTT
>JZKD02S0933337.1:528445-544980 GCA_000966675.3 Picea glauca
TATTAAAACTTCAAAAGGAAGTTGAAGAGGGTTTGTATAGATATAGAAGTGATCATTATTATATAGACTATAACTATCTTTCAGATAACACTAAGAAGTTTCTTAGGAGGAGTCTTAGGCACATCTTGAAATTAAAGGAAATGATCAAAGAACAAGAAGAGAGCAATAAGACTCAATTAGAAGAAAAGGAAGAAGAAATCACAAGACTAAAGAATGGAAAATGAGATATAAATGTAGATGATGAGATTAGAATTTTTTTTGAATTCATTGTCCATCTCAAGACCAAAATTGAAGAATCCAAAAGAATAGAGGAAATATTCAAGAATCAAATAAATGAAAAGGAAGAGTCATGTTGTAAGTTAGAAGCTGAAATTGTTGACCTTAGAAAGAAGGTAGAAAAGTCAAACAAATTCTTGAATATCTCACGAATCTTGGATGAGATCTTGGAAAGTCAAAGATCACCATGTGATAAATCGGGACTTGGATACAAAGAAGAAGTTGTTGACATTATGGTAGCTGGCAGAGATATTTACCTCCACGTGTGAACTTGACGAGAATAGAATACTCCAAGAAGAAACAAGAAACCCTAATAAGTTGGCTAATAACCGTAGAAGACATGTTGGCTCAAGAAGATAATTTATATTAGGTTATTAGCCTCCAAGAGAAGAAGTTGGCCAGAAATAGTAATAATACACTGAACAGACAGGTACCCAGAAGGAGAATTCGGCCCTAGTAATTTTTCCAGAACCACTATAAATACAGGGCATCAGTCTTTCATTTGACACATCTCAGCAGTTGCAGAGAGCCATTTTTGCGCAGTGCAATTGCAGTCTTGTGTGCAGGTTTGGAGGAGAGCTCTGGTGCAGCTAGCAACTACGTTTTGGATTGGACTATCTCTTGGCTAGGGTTTGAAACATATGATCAGCCTTTGTTGATGCGTTATCCTTGGGGAAAGGTGCACTACCCTTTGTTTGGCTATATAGCCTAGGGTTTTCTTTCAGAGTGATTCTATGATAGTCGCTAGGATACTGAGCTCGTTGAGGAACTACCGCTAGGGTTACTAGCAGAAGTAGCTTCCAAGACACTGCCACTAGGGTTACTAGCAGGAGCAGTTGCAGAAACCCTAATCCTCTTGTTGAGGCACCTTAAGTGAATGGATTGACCTAATCTCCGAATAGATCAGTGATCTCTAGCCTAGCGCATCTCCTGATACTCTCAACAAACCAAGACATGAAGTTTGAGTTTGTGGTCAAATCTAGGGTTTGACCAAGTCAAAGAAACCATGACTTATTCTATGAAGTCAGAGAACAAGTTAGATAGATCCTATAAATTCAGAGTGTGTAAGACAAGGATTGATCTCATCCTTGCCAAGAATAAAGTGTTGGATATAGTGAAACTAGAGTTTGAAGAAGGGAAAGAGAAGGAACCGTAGAATGTTGTAGCTATGGAGAAGTTCAAAGACGATGACACTAATTCTATGAGTATCATAGTGGAATCCATAAAATACCACTTGATACCCTACATCTCCCACATTGACTCATCAAAGAAGATGTATGATGCCCTAACAAATCTCTTCTTAGTCAGAAACATTGGATAAGTAATGAGTCTAAAGAATGAGCTCCGTGACATGAAGATGAATGATGATGACAACATAACATCATACTTTGTGAGAATCTCTCAGTTAAGATATCAACTACAAGCTATTGAAGAGATCATCTCAGAGAAGGAGTTGGTAAACATAGTACTCAATGGTCTTCCCAAGACATGGGATGCATTTTCTGCAAGCATGAACACAAGAAAGGAGTATTTACATTTGAAGAACTTTGGACTTGCTGTTCTCAAGAAGAATCAAGGATCCGTGCAAAAGAGAAACCCCAAAATAAGTACGATGATCAAGCCTTCACAATAATATTCAAGAACTTTAGGAACAAAAGAAAGTTTGGTTCAAGGAGGAAGCCAAATCAAGAGAAAGACATTTTAGAAGTACAATTCTTCAACTGTCAAAAGTATGGTCACTACAAGATTCATTGTCCCGAGCTAAATAAAAGGAAGGAGAAACACGAAGCATCAATTGCCGAAGAAAATAAATTGACAAAGAAGACTAAGCAGGATGAAAGAGACTTTTTCTTCTAAAGGTAACAAAACTCTTCTTATTTCTTGTACATATCTTGTTTTGCATAATCTTTGTACTTATCTTGTATATCTATCTCTTGGAATATAATGTGTTCCAAGAAGAACTATACCTATGGAAGAACAACAAGATACGAATGGATATCATTAGATAATACACATGAAAGGATGAAATACAAATCATGTGGAATATATTGCAAGATAAGTCGAATCAATCATGAAGATACTTAGAAGAAGCAAAGACATAAAGAAGTCAACAATCGAGAGGAAATTGGAAAAAGACTCATGATGTTTTGTAGAATACAACAAGATGGAAGCGTGGACTCTGTTAGATGGAGGGAGACGATTATATGCACTCATACATGAAGCAAGGATTAGGAGGGAGCTAATCCTATGATCCATTGAATATGATGAAGTATATATCCATGATAGCATCCATGAAAGACAATACGTATTCTTCAAAGAGAAGCCTTAAAGTATCCCTGGTTGTCCATCCACATCCGTGATCCTATGATGGAATCTTTAGGGCATGGAATCTATAAGAAACTCCATGGACCCAAGAATCTAAAGAAAAACATGAAGAAGAACATGAAGACTCCAAGAAAGAAAGAGAAGACCAGAACAACCAGTCATTGTATTGAGAATCACAAGATTACCAGCCTGATATGAACTCACTAAAATAAATCAAGTAGAGGAACTGAAAGTCATGATGAAGAACAGTGTATGGAATACTTATGAATGAAAGCATGACAAGATCTAGAACTAGAGGTTATCCCAGATGGAGGGAGAAGACTATGATGATTACTTGTTCTAGTAAACTATACTTATCTCTACATGAGTCATTGTATCATCTGCAACATCCATGAGTTGGATTTCTACATAAGATGAATGCAAAGAATGTTCTCTAGAGAAATTGAATAAAGAGCGTATGAAGAGAAATCTCAAGACTTTGGGGCATACCAAAAAGAGACCCTTGTATGCAGATAGAAGAAGGTAACTTGGTGGAGAACCTCCAATGCACAACAGAAGCGTGGTGAAGATTTCCTATAACATCAAGACGATTACTCAGTAGATCAGATCTCATGATGACAGAAGAAGTGCCACATGGATATGTTTCAGTTTTCCAACAATGATATACTCTTTTATTTAGAACTACATGAAGCCTTCAAAGAAAATCAGTGTTCCAGACTAAAGTACATTTAAAATCAAGAATTACATTATCTGTGAGGAAAGTCCAGAAAGGAGAAAGTGGCTCTCCAATACATATCTCCACAGATGAGCAGATAAGCAGACATTTTGGTAAAGCTTCTATCCAAGATGAAAGAGTTTGTGTACTCAAGCTAGAGCTCATGGAAATGACTTCCTTATTGAAAAAGGAAGAGATGACTCCCAGGTTGGAAGGGAGCATTGAAAATATTATTGAAGACATTCATTGAAAAATAGTCCATCTTGGACAGATGCTTTTCTGTTCGGAAAGTGGATTGAGATTTCTGACAGAAAACTATTTCCCATTATGGTTAACATGGGAAATGGTCTAGATTGTTGATGTATCATAGACAATGACTTCCCATTGTGGTTAACATTAGGAGTGGTCTAGGGCAGTCTCTCTTCTTGAGGTTTACCCAAGAAGACTAACCCGCCTCGCCAGACAACGATTTCTCATTGTGGTTAACATGAGGAATGGTCTGTTTTGGAGGTTGATGCAGGACAATCTTTTCCTCTTGTGGTTAATAGAGGAAATGGTCTGGACAATCATTCCTTAGGGTTTATACATTCTCTCCAAGGTGCACTTTGATTAGTGTAGAAGGAATGACCCAGGATGGGGAATGGTCCAGGCTTAACAATCAGGGACAAGCATTCCTTAGGGTTTATACATTCTCTCTAGGGTGCACTTTGATTAGTGTAGGAAGAATGGCCTAAGGTGGGGAATGGTCCATGTTCAAAAGACATGACAATTATTATTCCTTACTTGATAAGAATAGTCTAGATATCTGATTGTTCTAATCTGAGGGAAGATATCCTTTCATATCTCACAGATGTGAGTGAAAGATTGGCCCAGATGATTCAGTTTATATCATAACATTGTTCTGTGTAGGTTTCCATCAGATGGTTGTTATGAAGAAAATAGATGTATACTACTGTGGTGGATATGTTCCACTGTTCATGACTATATGTTGTTGATCAAGTACTTGTTGTTACTTGGTGTGGTAGTGTACCACTGGATTGTAGTTAAGTACTACTATGGATAGACACAATTGTGTTATATTTTTGTTCTGATTGCCTTGAAGGCATTTTATTGGAGATAATCATCAGCCAGATCAATGATGAACATATATTTTCCATATGGAAAATGGTTTAGAGAATTTACTCTTCTAGATTAGAAGAATGGGTCTTGTATCACTATGTGGAGTGAGCATCATGTCTGATTACTCAGATAGAGTATGGTTTCGAGAGATGATGCATATTATGACACTGATAATGATGATGGTGCTCATGATCTAGTATATACAACTATGTTGATGCTACCGGGTGAATAGTATGTTTTTTTGCTCAAGACCATTACCTGTAATACCTCCCTAGCTAGGAGGGAGTGTTGATATTATGGTAGTTGTGGGAGTTATTTACCTCCACGTGTGAACCTGACGAGAATAGAATACTTCAAGAAGAAAGAAGAAACCCTAATAAGTTGTCTAATAACCCTAGAAGACTTGTTGGCTCAAGAAGATAATTTATATTAGGTCATTAGCCTCCAAGAGAAGAAGTCGGCCAGAAATAATAATAATATACTGAACAGATAGGTACCCAGAAGGAGAAGTCATCCCCAGTAAGTCTACCAAAACCACTATAAATACAGGGTGTCAGTCTCTCATTTGACACATCTCAACAGTTGCAAACAACCAGTTCTGTGTAGTGCAATTGCAGTCTTGTGCACAGGTTTGGAGGAGAGATGATGGTGCATTTGTTGTAGCTAGCAACTACATTTTGGCTAGGACTATCTCTTGGAAAGGGTTTGTAACATCTGATCAGCCTTTGTTGATGCACTATCCTTCGGGAAAGGTGAGCTACCCCTTGTTTGGCTATCTAGCCTAGGGTTTTCTTCCAGAGTGATTCTTTGTCAAGGTTAAGGTGCTTGGAGGGTGGCTTCGACCTATGGTTGGGTGATAAGGGTATTGTCAATGGTAAAATGAGCACACATCCATTATATTCTAACAGAAGCTACACATGTTGAAGCAAGCACCTCAAAGAAGCATGAGGTAATTCCATCAAAGAAGGAAGACAATGTTACAAAGAAACCATCCACTCAAGGCAAGGAAAATTTCAAAAACACAAAGCAAGAAAGACATCAAGAAGCTATTCTTGGGATACCAAAGCAAAGGCATGAAAGTATTTTTCATGGGCATTGTTATTCATGTAATGGATATGGTCATAAAACTCTTGAATGTAGATATTATGAAAGGAGATATAATGGAAGATTTTATAACACCATGAGGTGTTGGAGATGTGATCAAGTATGACACATTGTTGTTCACTATAACACCATGAGATGCTATGACTGTAGTGGGTTTGGCGACAAATCCTAGGAATGATGGAACACAAGAATAAAGTCCATGATGAGGACATCAAATAGCATGGCTAGAAGAAAGAATGAAGTAAGAAAGGGATACATCTTTGAAAAGATGGATGCTCAGAGCTCAAGTTCTGAAGAGCAGGGGCATCTATAGAAGTGGGTGAAGAAGAAAGAGAAGCCAGATCATAATGAAAGATTGAAGGGAATTTCAAGTGTGTTATCCACATAGGAATACATGGGTGACATTTGTATTAGTCGCATACATACGCGGGCTGACCTTGAATAGGTCACGTACATACGTGCTCTGTTGTGCAGCAGGTCGCCTATATGTGGTAAAGCCTTGGGAAAAAGGAAATGCACATGAGTTGCAGCTTGATGTGATTCTATAACACTGTGTTGTCGGGTATGACATTGTTTATTGCATGTTCTAACATTGTTTGCTACAGGTTTTCATGGTTCTATACTAGATCATGTAAGGTGACAATGTAAAACAAATCTTGGGTACATGGCACTAACCCATGAGTATGGATTGATGTTGATCTATTGGGGTACATGGCTGGTACATATTTGAGTTTCATTGATATAAATTATGATGTATTATTGGAATCATATGTTGGATATCATGGTGCATGAATTTTGCATGTGGTTGGGCTACATATTGAGACATGTAGTTGATGAGTTGAGTTGATAGTCATGTTGTACATCATTGGGGATTCATAGCTTGTTGATGCATGGTTGATATACTTGCTTGGTGCAAGTGATTAAGCATGATGGTACACTCATAGATGGTATTTGTTTGGCATACTTATAGATGCACATGGTTGGCATAATTGGTAGATGCACATGGTTGGCATATTGGTAGATGCACATGTTCGCATATGATGGATACATTCCATGGATGATATCTGTTGACGTACATGATTAATGCACATGTATGTTGTGCATGATGTACTTGGTTGATATCTTTTTCATGATTCTCTATTTTAATTATTGACATATCTTTTGTCCCATGATGTATGGTATGGAACAAGTTTGATGCATGAATAGGTCCAAGGATTGTCATAGAGAGAGTGGTTGATCTATGATCTGGTTTAAAATAGGGGGAAACATACCCATAGGGGGAGTTATTCTTCTTATAATTATATGAAGACATATTTATCAGATCCATACCTATAAAAGAACCCTATATTTGAAGAAAGAGCATAGAGACATGATTCCAGGAGGAGTGATGGTCACAAGGGGAGTATGAGTGATGTATTTTCAGCATTATATCAGAGTGATATCCCTTGTTAAAAAAGGGAGAGATTATTTAGAGGAAGAAAAAAGGAATTCAAATAGGGGGAGCAACCCCAAGGAGAGTTCAAGTAGGGGGAGCAGCCCCAAGAGGAGAATGGCCCCTTGCCATTGATGTCAAAGGGGGAGAGATAGTCACATTGATGTGATTAATGATTATTGATTGGGAGAGATAGTCACATTGATTATTGCTGATGTGATTGATGTTTATTAATGGGGAGATATATCCATATTGATATGATTTATGACTATTGATGTAGAGCATGCCTTGTATACATGTTTGAAATCAATAATTGGTAAATGGTGTTGACATCAATGTTGGTATTCCCATCAATCCCAAAGGGTGAGATTGTTGGATCATGTTGTCATTGATGCCAACGGTTTGATTAATTGATGGCATTGATTGATGTCAAGTGATGGATTGATTGATAGGCTTGATTGGTTGATGATTGATGAAAAATGTATATGTATTGTCCTTGATGATAATGATAGATGTCAAGTCAAAACCAATAGATGAAGATGGATCAATGAGTTGTCATTGATATGATGAAGATGGATCAATAAGTTGTCATTGATACATGATGCATAGTTGATGTATATGATGCAGTGGTGGATTGATTCAAAGTTAAATAATTATAGTATTATCATGGTTGATAAGGTGCACAAATGGATGAACTCCAAAGTGGTCCCCTTATGGTGAAAAACCTCATGGGAAGACGCTTTGCGGATTGAGTTATCCTAGAAGAATGTTTGGAGAACCCATGCTTGTATGTGGAATAATGAGATGAATATCAATGAATTTGTTTGTGAAACTATTCTATATGGATAGTGCTTGTCATGCCATTTCCGGTGATATGTGGAATGTCACATAACTCCTCATAGTTTTAGATTTATGGCCTTACGAAGTTGGAGGACCTTCACATGTTGTCTTGAAGACCCAAAAGGTCAAAGAAGTCAAAGTACATGAAAATAAGAAATCATTATTTAAATTATAAAGTAAAGTGACAAAGTGAAGGTGGATTATTTAAATAATAAAGAGAAGTGACAAAATCAATAAATGATAAAGTAAAGTGACAAAATCAAGAAGGAATATTTAAATGATAAAGTATTGGAGAACTTTCTATTTATGGAAAGTGGTTAACCTTAAAATAAGGAAAATAGGTTAAGTGGCCTAGAAATGGGTTTAGTGACCTAAAAATAGGTTAAGTGACCTAGAGGATGAAAGTATAAATAAGATAGCTATGGTCTCTTGTAAAACATCCTTTTTGTGGATCAATGGAGAGATTCTTGTGAGAATATCTTTTGGAGTATTGATGGAGAGATTCTTGTGAGAACATCTTTGGTGTGGATCTCTTGAGCATGATTGGAGATGTATTTTGAGAAAGAGAGCGTGAGGAGGATCTCATGGACGCATCAAAGTTTTGGAAATATTGGAGATGTTGACGGAAAAAGTCTCGGAGCTTCAGAAATCCTAGTTTCTGAGGTGTACACAGACTGTAATGGGTCAGGGCGTGTACATACACGGGCTGTATGAGGACAGGGCGTGTACATACACGGGCTGTATGAGTACAAGGCACATACAATGAATAAAATCATGGAGATTTGTGTTTGAGCTAATGTCTGGCCGTTGAATACTGAAGCAGGTTCTAGATATGGATTCTATGGGCTTAGATCTGTCACTGAGACACTGGTATAGTTTCATTATTGTCTCGATGGATCCTATTTCTTGTTGTGTTGTGAATGCTTAGGGAATTCTTGGTATGGTTGCTATGATGTTGTTTATATTTGTTGATGGAGTGAGCAACACTCTTATGATTCAATACTGATATGATGGCTATAACATGTTGATTATTTATGCATGATTGAGTAGCATTCATATTGATTGGTTGTGGAGCATGAATAAGATATTGGAGAGATTGAATGTGTTGTGACTGGTTGGTGGTCAGTTTGGACAATGAGAGACAGAAGAGAATGATAAATTGGTTGCAAAGGATCTGAGTTGATCTTGAAGGATAAACCCTAATATCTCGGAAGGCATACGCATGTTCATTTTTGTTGTATATGTTAGTGATAAAAAATGCACCGGTTTTTTGAGAGTGTTTTTATCCCTCTATCTCTCTGTAAGATTCATTTTCCTTCTCAGCCTTTGAAAATCTCTTTGCCTAAGATTACTTTACCTCTAGGGTTCTCAACCTGCAATGAAAAAATACAAACAAAATTTCATTCCATGGATTTTATGTCTTTATTACTTTGATAAAGTTCCATAAAGTAAAAGTGATGTGTCCTTTAAGTGAGTTAACCCTGGGATTATGTTATACACTGTCCTATATCAAATCATTAAATCTAGTGCATGGACTAAAATCTAAGTTTGAGGTCATATTAAAGCTTTGTCCAAGCTTTAAATCTTAAATTGAACCATGAATCAAGCCATGCGTTCAGCCAAAGCAATAACGTGTTTTCTTTATAGTTGTTTTTGTTTTGCATGGCCATGTTTATCCTTTGAGATCACAGATGCCAGTGCCCTACAAGGATTGCATTTTCCAGGTGTTGTTAGGGTTTCTCCTAGTAAATCAGGGAAGAACTTTAGGCTATAGTTTCTGCAACAAGAATGTTGAAAATACTCTATTCCAGACGTGCTTGATTGGAATGGGAAAATAATGGTTAAAAGTCTAGTTTGGCAAGCAAACTTTTCATACAGATAAAATCAGGGGATGTTCGTGTCTTAGCAAATACTTCATTTGCATTGATGATGCAAGATTGGTCTTCTGAAATTCGTCATCATGGATTCAAAATGCTACAACAGCTAGTGCAGTTGCAATGGGAGAGAGCTACTCAGCACTTATCATAGGCAGCTTTATCAATTCATCTTTCTCTTATGTTGAAGAAATAATTGGATGGTGATTGTATGTACAGAAGCGGCATCGACATTCTGAATCTAATGGAAAAGTTCAGTCTTTGTTAATTGATCGAATACGATCACAACGAAGAATATTAGAGCCTGGTTTTCGACTTCTTATTGTGGAGTATTCTATCACATCTTTAGAATTGTATGCTCAAAAAATGAATGTTCTAGCGTTTAAGTCATGAAGTGGCTTGTTGAGAGAGTTCCCAGTGTACTTGTATCATGAAAGAAAGCAGTGATAGGTGACTTCTATGTACAAAGTATTCTGGAAGCTGGCCTGCCACCACGGTGCCCTCTTCATTCTGGTTACAATTTGAAAGACAATAAATATATTTTCCTTGTTTCTGGGCTCATGGTGGGTAGTATGAAGTATAATCCTCTCCAATTTCAGCTTCTTGTTGATTATGTGACAGGCCATTCTGGCGATGAATAGGAGCAAAGTATGGCTGCCCAAATTATTTGTGTCATTATTGTTCGATATTCAGTTGATATGCAGTAGATCCTTCAAGCAGGTCAGTCCCTTGGATTAAAGGATCAAGTTAGACTTGCAGATCCCATCAGGGAACTGGACCTTTCTTTGACACAGCTTGCAGCAGCTCTGCCTGTTGATATAATTCCAGGGCCACATGATCCAACAAATTTCTCTTTGCCGCAGCAGCCTTTGCATAAATGTCTGTTCTCTGAAGCATTAGCATACAATACATTTGTTTCTGTGACAAATTCTCATCAGTTTAATCTCGACAGAGTTTTCTTTCTTGGCACTTCTGGAGGATAGAGAGGAAACCCATGATCCAGAAGTTGAATTTGCAATTGTTGGTGCAATGACAAAATGTGGTGGTTTAAATATTATTCAAATCATGGTTCAGAACTTGAGGGATGATGAATTAAAATCTAATCAGGAAGAACTGGGTTTTAGTGCTCAAGCTTCTCTTATATTGCTGCAAGATTTGAGATCATAGACAAGCATTACTGCACCTAAGTGCATTGGCATTGCTATTGGAGACAACCAGGAGGGCATTTTCTGTAGATGTTGTTGAACTTGCTAAAGGCATTCTCCTTATTGTTGAAAGTTTAGTTATGGAAGCTGATGAAAGTGACATTAGGATCACAGATAATGCGTTAACCATATCAAATGATCTTGTAATTCTTCCAGTGAGCAAGCTGCAAAAGTAGTTTTGATGTTTTTTAGAGAGACTGAGTCACCCTTCTGGTCTCAAAATGTCTAACAAACAATAGCGTAACAATGCGATGGTGGCATACATTTTGCCATATTTGACCTATGGGGAGCAAGCAGTCATGGAAGTTCTTGTTGAGAAATTCAATCCCTATTTGAAGGATTGGACTGAATTTGATGAGTTATAAAAAAGTCACTTTCGGTGGATAAGGCGTTTAAAACTCAATACGCTTAACCACCGAAAGCTATTTTTAGCAGATTACTCAAAATATTGCCCAGATTCAGGATTTTTGGGTTAACAGGCGATAAAATCTTCTTCAGCAAGTCAATTATGAATTGTTTAATCAAGATCTGAAAGCTATTTTTGGAAAAGAAAATCAAAAGGGAGTTTTTGACTAGATTTGGTTATTTTTCAAAGGCAAAATGTTAGGAATCAAGTGACACATCACCAAATTTGATTCCTATCTTCATGAGATCAAGTTTAGGAGCCTTGGAAGGCTTATCTTCATGTCATCAATAGTCAACACATCTTAAGGACTAGCTCATAGGGGTTATCCTCATTTTGAGGTCTAATCACCATCTTCTTGTAATTACAGTTTTATTTACTATGTTTAGATAAACAGATCCAGTTTTCTAGGATCCAGAAACTGTTTGTAAAGGCTATAAATCCAGAAACATCTGAGGAATACAGGGTTTAGTTTTGGATATAGGAATGTTATATTGTACACAGGCTTATAGATGCAAATACACATTACAGGTTTCTTTCTCTATTGATGTCAATTTTTCCACCTTCTTTCTGTACTTTTATTTGAGTTGTCAAGCCTTGAATGACAGTTATCTCATTGTTTGGCTCATAACTGAATAAATAGTTTCTTCATTGCTTATCAGACCCTACATTGTGAACTGGTTTATGAGCAATTTGTTCTTCTCCCACTTAAAGTTATCTACTTATTATCAATCCTTGAGAGCACTGGTTCATTTGTTTACCATCTTGACTGTCTGAATACCATATTTGAATTGAGTTATCCCATTGATCCACTTACACAAAATACAAAAACATTTTTACTTGAAGTTACCAAGCACTTTTGGTCTACAACCACAAAGGGTTTCTTGGAGTGATAACAGTATACACTGGCCGTGTACATACGCGAGATGTAGTGAGCCAGGGCACGTACACACGTGGGCTACAGTACTGACAAGTCACATACCTGTTGCATATTGATATCTGTTGAGGATTGATGCCTCATCTCAGTTGGTGTTGTGAATGTAAGTTGAGTCTTGCATATAGATATGGTGCTCTTGTAGAGTTGTACTCTATTCAGTTGTTGCTGAAAAACCCACAGATTGAAGTCCATAATTAAAAGAAAAATTGCACATACATCTTGTGTTCTTTGTGTTCCTTGTGGTAATGACTTGTTGATGATATATTGTTGATATATGTTGCTGATATGTACTCACATTTAACTGGTTATAAATGACAACAATGAGTAATGAGTAAAATGTTGAATGCTAACTAATGAATTTTGTGAAAGAGGAAAGTTTTGGGAAAAAGAGTCCCACACTCATTCACCCCCCCTCTAAGTGTGGTAGGTGTGTCCAACAATTGGTATAAAAGTGAGCCTTCACTACAAGCCTTAACAATATTGAAGGAGATCCATAGACACACAAATGGATGATGAAGTTCCAATCCTTGATGAGGAAAACTATTCTACTTGGAGAATAGAGATGAGAGTACATTTGAAGGAAATGGAAGCAAATATTTGGAAGGCAGCCATTGGTGGATCAGTTTCATTGAAGAATAAGTCAAAGTTTGCAGCTCAAAGGGAAGGAAATAAGAATGATGCATTTTCTCTCAAGACCATTATTAGTGGACTCTCAAGCCCTATCAAAGATAGCATGGGACAATGCACATCCACCAAGGATCTATGGCTAAAGATAGAGGAGACATATCAAAGCAAGAAGGAGAAGGAATATATTGAATATCACTCCATCAAGATCATTAAAGGTAAAGAATCTCCAAAAACCCTTGATTATATTATTTCTAAATGTGATCTTGAAAACATTTCAAGTGAAGATAAAGAATCAAGTGATGATAGCACAAAGGAAGATCTTGAAGACATTTCAAATGAAGGCAAAGAATTATGTGTTGATGTTGGAAAAAAGGAAGATTGTGAAGATATTTCAAATGAAATTAAAGAACCCTCAAAAACCCTTGATCGCAATGATGATGATGATTTTTTCTCTTCAAGTGAAGAAGAAGATCTAGAAACAGTTTGTGTAAAGTTTGATGGTAATTATCCCATGAAAATTATAGAAGAAAATCTATTAAAACTTCAAAAGGAAGTTGAAGAGGGTTTATATAGATATAGAAGTGATCATTATTATATAGAATATAACTATATTTCGGATAACACTAAGAATTTTCTTAGGAGGAGTCTAAGGCATATCTTGAAATTAAAGGAAAAGATCAAAGAACAATAAGAGAGCAATAAGACTCAATTAGAAGAAAAGGAAGAAGAGATCGCCAGACTAAAGATTGGAAAAGAAGATATAAATGTAGATGATGAGATTAACACAATTTTTTAAGCCATTGTCCATCTCAAGAACAAAATTGAAGAAGCCAAAAGAATAGAGGAACTATTGAAGAATCAAATAAATGAAAAGGAAGACTCATGTTGTAAGTTAGAAGATGAAGTTGTTGACCTTAGAAAGAAGGTAGAAAAGTCAAACAAATTCTTGAATAGCTCACGAATCTTGGATGAGATCTTGGAAAGTCAAACATCACCATGTGATAAATCAGGATTTGGATACAAAGAATAATCTACACATGTTGAAGCAAGCACCTCAAAGAAGCATGAGGTAATTCCATCAAAGAAGGAAGACAATGTTACAAAGCAACCATCCACTCAAGGGAAGGAAAATTTCAAAAACACAAAGCAAGGAAGACATCAAGAAGCTATTCTTGGGACACCAAAGAAAAGGTATGAAATTAATTTTCACGGGCATTGTTATTCATGTAATGGATATGGTCACAAAACTCTTAAATGTAGATCTTATGAAAGGAGATATAATGGAATATTTTATAACACCATGAGGTGCTGGAGATGTCATCAAGTAGGACACATTATTGTTCACTGTAACACCATGAGATGCTACAACTATAGTGGGTTTGGCCACAAATCCTAGGAATGATAGAACACAAGAAGAAAGTCCATGATGAGGACATCAAATAGCATGGCTAGAAGAAGGAATGAAGTAAGAAAGGGAACATCTTTGAAAAGTTGGATGCTTAGAGCTCAAGTTCTGAGGAGCAGGGAAATCTATAGAAGTGGGTGATGAAGCCAGAGAAGCCAGATTAGAATGAAAGACTGAAGGAGACTTCAAGTGTGTTATCCACATAGGCATAAGTGGGTGATAGTTGTATCAGTCGGCTTACATACACGGGATGACCTTGAATAAGTTTTGTACATACATGCTCTGTTGTGCAGAAGGCCATGTATATGTGGCAAAGCCTTGGGAAAAAAACAATGCACATGAGTTGCATCTTGATGTGATGATATAACTCTTTGTTTCAGGGTATGACATTGTTTATTGTAGGTTCTGACACTGTTTGTTGTAGGTTTTCATGGTTCTATGTTAGATCATGTAAGGTGACGATTTAAAACAAATCTTGGGTACATGGCACTAACCCATGAGTATGGATTGATGCTGATCTATTGGGGTACATGGATGGTACATATTTGAGTTTCATTGATATATTTAATCATATATTATTGGAAGAATATGTTGGATATCATAGTGCATGCATTTTTCATGTGGTTGGGCTACATATTGAGACATGTAGTTGGTGAGTTGAGTTAATAGTCATGTTGTACATCATTGGGGAGTCATAGCCGGTTGATGCATGGTTGATATACTTGCTTGGTGCAAGTGATGATGCATGATGGTACACTCATAGATGGTATTTGTTTGGCATATTTATAGATGCACATGGTTGGCATAATTGGTAGATGCACATGGTTGTCATATTGGTAGATGCACATGTTGGCATATGGTGGATACATTCCATGGATGATATCTATTGACGTACATGGTTAATGCACATGGATGTTTTTCATGATGTATTTGGTTGACATCTTGTTCATGATTCTATTTTCATTATTGACATATATTTTATCTCATGATGTATGGTATGGCACAAGTTTGATGCATGAACAGGTCCAAGGATCATCATAGAGAGAGTGGTTGATCTATGATCTGGTTGAAAATAGGGGGAAACATACCCATAGGGGGGTTCATTCTTATTATGATTCTATGAGAAGATATTTATTAGATGCATACCTATAGAAAAACCCTATATTTGAAGAAAGAGCACAGAGGCATGATTCCAGTTGGAGCGATGGTCACAAGGGGAGTATGAGTGATGTATTTTCAGCATTACATCCAAGTAATATACCTTGTTCAAAAAGGGAGAGATTATTCAGAGGAAGATCATACTCATTCAAACAAGGGGAGCAAGCCCAAGAGGCGACTGACCCTTTTCTACTGATGTCAAAGGGGGAGAGATAGTTTATTGATGTGATTAATGATTATTGATTGGGAGAGATAGTCACATTGACTATTATTGATGTGATTGATGTTTACTACTGGGGAGAGATAATAATATTGATATGATTGATGACTATTGATGTAGAGCATTCGTTGTCTACATGTTTGGCAACAATAATTGGTAATTGGTGTTGTCATCAATGTTGGTATTGCCATCAATGCCAAAGGGGGATCTTGTTGGATCATGTTGTCATTGATGCCAATGGTTTGATTAATTGATGTCATTGATTGATGTCAAGTGATGGATTGATTGTTTGATGATGGATGAGCAATGTATATGTATTGTCCTCGATGAGAATGATAGATGTCAAGTGGAAACAAATCGATGAAGATGGATGAATGAGTTGTCATTGAGACATGATGCATAGTTGATGTATATGATGCAGTGGTGGATTGATGCAAAGATGAATCATTATAGTCTTATCATGGTTGATAAGGTGCACAAATGTATGAACTCCAAAGTTGTCTCCTTATGGTGAAAACCCTCATGGGAAGATGCTTTGTGGATTAAGTTATCCTAGAAGAATGATTGGAGGACCCATGCTTGTATGTGGAATAACGAGATGAAAATCAATGAATTTGTTTGTGAAACTATTCTATGTGGATAGTGCTTGTCATGCCATTTCCGGTGGTATGTGTAATGTCACATAACTCCTCACGGTTTGAGAGTTATGGCCTTATGAAGTTTTAGGACCCTCACATGTTGGCTTGAAGACCCAAAAAGTCAAAGAAGTCAAAGTGATTGAAAAGAAGAAATCATTATTTAAATGATAAACTAAAGTGACAAAGTCAAGGTGGATTATTTAAATAATAAAGAGAAGTGACAAAATCAAGAAATGATAAAGTAAGGTGACAAAATC
>JZKD02S0933337.1:564614-606709 GCA_000966675.3 Picea glauca
AAAAGAGTTGTATGCATTAGTACAAAGTGTTAAAAAGTGGAAACATTACCTAATGGGTAAAGAAACAATCATACATACTGATCATCAACCACTACAATATTTACAATCACAAACTGAGCTACAACAATCAAGGCATTTCATATGGATGGGTTTTTTACAACAATTTCATTTGGTTATTAAGTATGAGAAAGGAATTTAGAACAAAGTTGTAGATATGCTATCTAGACCTCCAACAAATGATTCTATTGTTATTCAACAAAGTCCTTTAGTTCATGCAAGCTATGTTGAACAATATACTAAGGATGAAGATTTCAAAGAAGTTTATGAATCACTAAGGCATGGTTATTAGAATGAAGAATTGAATTATCATATCAATGACAAGTTGTTGTATTATCTTGGTAAAATCTGTATTCCACAAAGTGAAAGAGTGCATGTGATAAGAGAAGCTCACACTTCTCTCATTTTAGGGCATTTTGGAGTAGGTAAAACCGTAGCACAATTACAAAAAAATTGTTATTGGCCTTGAATGAATGAAACAGTTTCCAAATATGTAAAAGGTTGTGTCATGTGTGCAACAAGAAAACCAAGTAACAAAAAGTTAGGCTTGTACACTCCACTTCTAGTTCCTTCTCGTCCATGGGAAAGTGTTTCAATGGATTTTGTAGGAGGTTTACCAATTTCTAGAAAAGAACATGACTATCTGTATGTTCTTGTGGATCGATTCAGTAAAATGTGTATACTCATGCCTTGTAAAAAGAAAATCACAGCTGAGATGACTGCCCATTTGTTCTTCCAAAATGTATGGGTCCATTTTGGACTTCCTACTTCTATTATTTCTGATCAAGATTCTCATTTTCTTGGGAAATTTTGGTCATCGTTATGGGAACTTATGGACACAAAGTTGAAGAAAGGCACAACATTTCATCCAAAAACCGATGGTCAAATTGAAGTGGTCAACCGGACTGTGGTACATCTTCTTCGAGGGTATTGTGCTAAGCATCCCAAGCTTTGGGATGAACAATTGCATTATGTACAACATGCCTACAATAGAGCTATACACTCTTCTACTCAAAATTCTCCTTTCGATACATGTTTTAGCTACTTGCCAAAGTCTCCTTTAGGCTTCATTTTTGGGAAAGATATAGTGGAATGTGAACAGGTTGATGCAGATAAAGCTCAAAGGTTTATTCAAGAGATCAGGTAATTCATCAAGCAGTGCAGGAACAGTTGGAATCAAGTTAGGCTAAATACAAAAAAAGGCATGACAATCATCGCATAGATCATCATTTTCAGATTGGTGATCAAGTATGGCTTCATATTAAGAAAGATCGACTTCAAGGTGAAGGTAGAAAGTTGAAACCTATCAGGTATGGACCCTTTACAATTTTGGACAAATTCGGTAATAATGCTTTCCGGTTAGAATTGCCTCCTTATATGCAAATGTATTCAGTTGTTAATGTGGAAAACTTGAAATTGTATGAGCTGCCTATGATTATAGACCATGATGTACAGGTTCAAGTACCTTCTATGGATGATTTTGCTCCTGAGTATCTTAATGAACTTCAGGAAGATGTAATACTGGACAAGAAGGTCAGATCTTCATGAAGAGGAGACATGGAGTTTCTTCATGTAGGGTTAAAAGGAATGCATCCAAGCAAAGCAAGGTGGTTAGATATTAGAAGAGTGAGGGAATTATACCCTCACTTATTTTCTAAATGATTTCATACTTTTTGTGGCCAAAAAGATTTCCAATGGGAAGGTTTGATCCAGGTGTATCATCTCAAAATTCGATAGAGTTAAAGTATTCAAAATGAAAAGTAAAGCTTACAAAGTGGAAGAGCTCGTCAGAAGCTTTTGGTGACATTTGTTTCGGGAAAAACGACCTCCAGATGACGAAGATATCAACAGTTGAAGTTTTGTCAAAGATGGTTAAAATGGTGAAAAATGGTTGGAAATGGTTAAAAAATGTAATTTGGAGCTATGGGAATTGAACCCAAGACCTTAGAATAAGGCCACCATGACCCCATGGTTGGGAAACAAGGGGGTGGTCAAGGGCTTAGCCCTCAACCTTGCCAACACCGAGCTCCCCCCTTGGTATTTAAATGCTATCAAACCATGCCATATATCCAAAGTCCATAACCATATAATATAATGCGCCAAACCATATGTGATAAATGCGCCAAACTATATGTGATAAATGCGCCAACCATATAATGTGCCCAAACCATATGTTAAAATACTATATCACATATGCGGTGGGAGGAGAATCCCGTGGGTTTGGTCCCGGGACTTCCGCCCCCCCAACCACCATATCTACCAACGTGCCACCACCATGGGATGTGGCAAGAAGTGGCGAAGTAATCTTAAAAAGTTGTCGAGATTTGGGGGATTTTGGAGGGCGCATGGCCCATGGCTCGTGCCTCCTTAAACCATTGTTTTCCTTATTTAAATGGGCCATGGGCATGGATCCCGAGGGGGAGTTTTGATGCAGGCAGATATTGGCACGTAGCTTGAGGTGGTTTTGCACAATGACCGAGGTGGTTTTGCATGTGGATCGAGGTGGTTTTGCACATAGCTTGAGGTGAATTTGCATGCATATTGAGGTGGTTTTTCACACAAATCGAGGTGGTTCTAGATTTGCATGCATCCCGAGGCCGTATGGACTGTACAGATCAGAGGAAGATTTTGGGAATTGTGCCAAGAAGGGCATTATGAGTCCAGTTCTGAAATATATCGAGTTTATATACAAAAGTCTCGATTTTTCACAAGGATTACAGATCCAACTTCATATTTTTCATTCAGGCATCCAGACAGAAAAGTGCTCACAGAATCTTTCAGATACACATAAAGGTATTCATGTTCATACTTAAAAGTCTCAGAATTTCATCTTGCAGATGTTGTTGAAGTTTGTTACTGTATATGACAGACATAATTCATATGTCAATTTGTAAGCATTTGAATACTTAATCTATCAGCCTTCCCATTTGGAAAATGGCTCAGAGACGTAGCCAGGGGGTCTGGTGAACTCCATTACCAATTCTTGTTCATAGATGGTTTGCTTACATGTTTATGTGCTCATGTGCTTGATGGATGTTCTTTAATTTTGCATTACAAAGGTGGTTAACAGTTAAAAATTCACATGCAAATAATGGTTAAAAGATATTGAATTTTAGATCAAGTTAATTTGTTGAGAAGTCTGGTAGTAATAATTTCTTGAGTCATAAGGAAACCATGGCTGGAGAACATCATCTGGTGAAAAAAGACTCATATTTGATACAATCATTATTTTGTTGCAATCCATTATTATTTTTAGATTCCGATTGTAAACCTTCTCTATATAATATGTCTTGGGATCATGAATTATATGAGGGAATGTTTCTTCTTCAAGGGTCAAGACAAAAGAGCAAAATTCCTTCACAAGAGTTTTTTCGTTGCTTGGAGTCTCCATAGATGCAGTTTCAAAATATTTATCCATGTCTAGGCTACTTAGAAATAGGATAACTACGTCATTTTCAAGGGAAGAAAGACAACCTTGAAATACCTTGTCTTACTAGAAATATTGTTGAACATCTAAATTAGTCTCAGGAGAAGGACAATGACTTTTAACAACAATTTTTTGATCAACTTCTTCTTTGATCTGGTGGCTAAGAAGAGGTTGTAACTCTGAATTGGAATATCCTTTCAAGTAATCAACTACATGATTATTTAGTGCATGTGAGTATTGTTGGTCTTCCTTACTTATAACAATTTTCTCATGTGAAGCAGTGCTACTGTGAACACAGTCAAACTTTCTTGTTTCTTTTGTTGCATCATGATTTGCTTTCAACGATTCAAAGGAAGAAAAACATAATGGAAGATAATCTCTACTTGCAAGTTCACTTCTGTCATCATGCCTGAAGGATTTCTTATTTGAGACATTACAAATTTTTTTTTTTAACAGTTTGAAAGAGGAGAAACACAATGGCAAGGTCCTTTTACTCGATTTCAAACTTTCTCCAATTTCTTGATTGTTTTCATAGGCACGTTTTTCAATATTTTTGGATTGCCTATCATGCTCTTTTTCAGCTTTATATTCGACCAATGGATGCACTTTTGAACTTACAATCTCTTCTACACAAAAAGTAATAGGGACATCAAACACCAGAGAAATGTGTTGCAATATCTTGTCAATTTGTTTCATTGGTTTAGTGCGATTTTGCATCAGCACAAATTTGTTTGTCTCAATAATGATCTTAGAATTTTCTCTCAACAATTTAAATGCAACAAAGAATAAAGGTAGATAATTTTCTTCATCTGATCCAACACTTTGCTCTTTGTAACTGTGACACCGAGGTTGATTTATCTCACTATGCCGCTGAAAAAAAATGTCTTCAACATCACAATCATCCTCATATTTGTCATATACAGGAAAATCAGCCACATATGCAATGTAATCTAACAATAACAAACTGGGAACATCAACTTGTTCTTCAAAAAACTGGTTTGTAAACTCATCTTCACTATCTACAAATGAATACATAAAACAATCAGCCCTTTTCTTATCATGAGATGGATCAACAACCCCTCTTTCAATAGGTGGAATATAATTTTTTGCATAATCATTGGCATTGGAAACTTCAAGAGGACCTATGATATCGTCAATTCTATGCTCAAGATCCCAATCAACTCTTTTCTTCTCATATTCACTTTCACGTTCTTGAGCATTCAGTCCCTCATTTTGGATTTGTTTACATGCTTGGATGTTGTGTTGAATGTCCTGAGCATCATTAAACATTTGTTGTAAGGACTTAGGTCTTATTTCCATCAGGAGGAAAGACAAATCTGGATGGAGAATAGTTGCATAATGGAGCATGGAAACAACTTCAGTGGGCTGAATTTGTTTGGACAAATTGTGATAGACACTGGAAAACCTTCTACTGAATATAGAAATAATTTTGTTGTTCTTATTTTTTAAAGCATAGAACTCCCTAAGCTATAAATCCAAAGATTTCTTCTTGCCCCAAAACCTTAAAAAGACATCTTTCAATTCCTCCCATGAGATAATTTTCTCTGACTGCAAATGTTTAAACCAGTCTTTGGTGTCTCCTTTCAAATATTGAAAGAAGGTCCTCATACAAACATCACCATGGTCAATCTCAAATAAATCTATAAAATGCTCAAACCCTTGGATGTGTTTTTCAGCTGAGATGGTATCAGGTTCCCCGTCAAACACAAGTAGGTACTTATAGTACTTAGGAGGAAAATGATGAAGGACTTGAGGTAGCTTCAAGGGTCTTTATCTATGCTGAATCTTGGAGGACGTTGGATCAAGTATATGACATGAAATACCAGTCTTGGATTCATGGGGCTCATCAACTTGGTTATGGTTCTCACATGGCTTAGATGGAATATTTTTATCAAGGCCAGTGATAAACTGAGAATACATTTGTGTGACTTTAAGAGGGGGATATATAATTTCTAGATTGTCACGGTCATCATTTGCATAAAGTAAGTAAATAAGAACTTGTCTAGGATTTTCAAGAAAGGACCAGAGGCAACTTATAACAAATAGTAAAATGACTTCAAAAAAATCCCATTTTAAGCATTTGTTTTCTTCCATAATGATTTTTCATACCTCTTCCAAGGGGTATCATCTTCCAGTGAATTCTCTAAACTACATTTGAAATTTGAGTGGAGTCACCAATAACATTTTGGGATTTGGATTATGCATTGAGAGTGGAGTCGCCATTGAAGATTTGAATTTATGGATTCTTCTACCAGTGGAATCACCTTCAAACTATTTTTTTGATATGTGGAGTTGCCAGAGAAAGAATACAACCAGTATGTGTCTAATTCCCTGCTGCTCTCAGACCATAGAACTCAACCATGTCCTTCTTTCCCAGGGAAAATTTTTCAATTTCGTCCCCAACAATGACACCAAAATGTTATCACTCTATAAATTTCATCTGGCTGAATAGACAAATGACAGAGGTAACTGTTTCAACTAGCTTTAGAGCTGAGGCACTAGCCTACTCAAATGGGAGGGGGATCTCTCATTTCACTTGATGTTTGTTTGGAAATCATTGGCTAGATTTGGTTTGTTTTGAGGGGTATTAAAAATTTGTTGAATAAGTGGGGGGTGACATTTGGGCTATGGAGTCAGAAATAAATAATGTAGTAGAAGGTCATTAGAAATTATATAGAGGAGAAAGTCTAAGTGAGGCAATGAGTTTGAGTTTTCAAACTAAAATTTGCATGACAAAGAGGAAAAAGGAAAACACATAACTTCTTCAGAGCATATTAAAATGAATTCTGAAATAGTTGAGAAGAGAAATCACATGAATTTAAATTGCTAAGTCTAGAGCATCTTCAGACGAATTCCAAACCTTTAATTCTCCAATTTAAAAGAGGAACTTGCGAATGGAATTTTAAAGACACAGAAAACACACACTATGAAAGAAGACATAACTCATATCACAACCAATTAGAATCTTTTCATAAACAGTTCAAAAAATTGCTTCTGCATCATATATTTAGTTTAGCTCCATGATTTTACAAAGTCCACCTGCAATGAGGGTATGCCCCCTCCTCCTCTCATGCTTTCTATATCCTTGGGATGATATATATATAGAGGAGTTTCTTATGGAATTGAAAACGATTAAACTTCCCCATAATTCTAAAAATAGAGGTCAGTTACAAAAAGGAGTAATGTATAACGATAGTTCTCCTACTTTAAAGGGATCATTACAAATAGGTCTGACATATCTGGGGATTTTTCCTTCGAATTCCATATGTAAAAAAATTTCCAGAACATACTCAATTCTACCTAAGAATTCATTCCAGTTTGGCAATTTCCTCCTTTAGAGTGCTCAACCAGGCTATTTGATTTTCCCCAGCGCTCTCGACCGGCTTGGCTCTGATTTTTGTCTTCTGTCATTTTCGTCGCTTCTTCTTCATGGATCGCTTGTAGATTTCGTTCGTGTGTCCATTGATTATTAGGTCCCTCATAACAAGATTTAATCTGACCCCTGATTCTGGTTCTGTCATAGGGCCAGTATGGAATTTGGTTGCTAATATCTACGCAATCAACCTTTCTTTCTTACTCATTGATAAGCTTGCCATGTTAGTTGAAAATCATGTTTTACTAGATATTGTTTGATTGTCTTTGTCCATTTATTACAACTTTGTAGAGACCACAATTTTTGTTTTCCTTTACTCTACAGAAATCAGGAAATCGATCTAGTTTGAGATTACTTTGCTTATGAATGAGACGACGATTCCCTAGATTAGAATAATGCCACCCATATTTGAAGATTGGTAGGCCTCGATTTCTAATCATGAATTACTGACAAGATTACTTGCATGTACATTGGTTTTCCACGCTTCACCAATCTATTTCAAATGATGACCCTTTGAGTTAGTTATCCAACAGCGTTCACCTGACATTTTTGGATGGGAAGTATCTGAACGAGTGACGTGAGGTGATTTGACTACCTGTCACCTTCCCCCACATGAATTGTTGATTTGACATATTAGACCACGTGACATCGGGGATTTTGGGAAAATGGTTTCAGGCAGACTGATTTTTTCCCTGATGTACCTCTGAGGGCACCACGTGTCCACAAATAAAACCATAGTAGTTTTCCTCGGCCCGCCTTTGCATAATTAAATTTCATTGCCCGATATGGGTCTCGATCGTTGATCTGGGTTGCTTCAAGATCCACAGTCTATTGGATCCTCTCCTTTGCAATCCCGCTATATTTTTCCACATGCCACCACATATGACCTGGACCTCCAAATCCTGCCATGTCTCTACATCGCTTTAGTCACCTACTAAATTTGAAACTTGGATTTCAAGTGTAATTGTTATGGTGATAATAGGTTGAAGACTTTGAAATGTTCAAAATATTCCAATTCATGGAAGAAAGCACAAGCTCAGAAGGGTTGACTCAAAATTATTTGGTAAGGAGTCATTGAGATCCTGGACAAACGTTAAAAATTCCTGGAGGTAGAAGTGTCGATATTCATGGGCCATTGTATCTAGTACAACTGTGAGAAGGATAAGGGTCGAGAGTCATTCAACACTTGAAATATCATGAGAGATAGCGAGTCATTGATCTAAGGGAAGATCGAACCGTTGATTCCTTTCGTGGGAAAGAGATTTCTGGAAATCGACAATTGGGAGTCTGGAGCATGGAGGAAGTTGTTTTCCAAAGTCAAAAAATGTGAACTTCTGACTCATGAAGAAGGGATCAGGACTGTCAGATCACGGGGAGTCTCGGACCATTGATCTGAGGCGATTGGAGTTTGGGAAGTTGGAAGTTGGAAGAAAGAAGGGAGATTCTCTCCAAAATCGCAAAACTCAAAGTCTCAATTCCTGAGAGAGGATCTAGACCATTGGAGCACAGGGAGTCTTGGACTGTTGATTTGAGGTGAGTGAAGTCGGGAGTTTGTACTTCAGGATAAGGGAGGAGAATAATTCATGAGTTCGTGAAGTGCAAAGTCCCATAGCGCTCAAAATTTGGACCTCTGGTTATAGTTGGAGGTCACATCGGTGGAAAATAGGGGAAGGAGATAACACTCACTAGATCCCTAATTTGGAGTTTACGAGTTTGGAACTCGGGAGTCATGGGGTGGAGGATTCACTCGATCCATTTGTTGAGGAAATTTTTCATGTCCATCTAGTGAATCCCCCAATATTTTGTGAGGTCGCATGTTCTGCACATACACTATCGTGTTACATGCCTCTTCCCAAAGAAACATCGGAATATCCTAGTCATGTATCATAGCCTTGGAAGAATTGATGATGGCATGGTTCTTTCTCTCTGCAACCTCATTTTGTTGAGGGTTGTATGAGACTATTGACTCCCTTTATACCTATGCTTCCTTGCAGAAATCCTTGAATTCACTAGAGGTCTACTCTCCCCCATTTTCTGACCTCAAGACCTTGATCCTCCTCCTTGTCTAGTTATCCACCTAATCCTTGAACTCTTGGAACCGGCTAAATACCTCATCCTTGGTCTTCATAAAGAAGATCCAAGTTTTTCTGGAAAATTAATCAATGACTGTCACATAGTATGATGCTCATTGTACTGGTGCCACTAACATTGGTCCACTCACATATGAATTTATAAGATCCAATATCCCCTTGGACCTACTCTCCCTGCTTGGAAAAGAAACCTTGGCATTCTTTCCAAGTGCACAACCTCTACACATGCCCTGTTTCTCAGCACTAAAATCTAGTAGACTAGTGTCAATATCCCTCAAAATCGGCAACTCCCTATAGTGTAGGTGTCCCAACCTCTTCTTCCATAGATCACATAGGTTGTCACTATCATGTACCACGACCTGAACATGATTTCCCATAAACCTGTATAAATTACCTTCTCTATATTGAATGACCAATTTTGTGTCAAGGATAGATCACTCTAGATGTACAAGTACTTTCCCTCTCTGGAATATAATTGAAAAACCCTTGTCCTCCATAACTGAGACTGAGAGAAAATGTTTCCTAACTCCCGGTACATAAATCACATTTTGGGCATCAAACGAACATCTTGAATCAAGTCGGAAAAAATAGTTCCCTCGCCCTTCACTGCATACTTGGCATCATCACCATCCTCCACATGGATCCCTAAGTCCTTCTTCGTCAGACTATCGAATAAATCTAGTGCTTTTTTCATATGACAAGATGCACCACTATCCAATTACCACACACTCCTTGTGATTTATGTTGGTATAAAGGAAAGAAACACCTCCATCATTGTTACCCTTATTTCTTGGAATCTTTCCTTTACCCTTCCTTGTATTACTGACAAGGGACATGTTCTCATTAGTACCTCCTTTCTTGCTAACATTATACTCCTCTTGAGTCTCTTCCTAGATGCAATCATCCCACAACCTTCACCAATCTGGAATATTTTATTAAGCACAGAGTCCCTTGACAAATGGTTCCAAAGAATTTGGGAAACCATTCAGTGCAACATTTACAATTTCTACGTCATCCACGTTCTCCCTAATATCTGCAACCTAATCACATATCTGAGTGATCCTCATGAATTAGTTGGTAATATTGTTAGATCTAGACCTCTACACAGATCTAAGTTTACTTCTCAAGATCATCTTCCCATTCAATTTATCACTCTTGAATAAACCTACTATGGCATCAAACATCTCCTTGTTCATACTCTTCATGGATAAGTGAGGAATCATATGATCCTTGACTTCATCCAAGATTACCTGCTCAGATTTAACCTCCTTCTCGTGAGCTATCAATGCTTGTGGATTTGTCACTTCAAGAAAACAAATTCTATAATCTCCCAAAGGTCATGTTTATTCAAAAGAAAAGTAACTCTTTCTTTCTAACATAGGAAGTTAGAAGCTCTATCCAATCTATCTTCAACTCTCATACTTGTTGTTACCATCCCTTAGATCTCATAACCTGTTGAGAAATTAACCGTATGCTGAAACTTCCTCTGTACGGACTTGTATGTGCCCTATCTAACTTGTATAGTGCATATGTATGCAACTTATTGCATTGTATCCCATATATGTACATGTCTACTACTTCTTACCCATGCGTAAGACCGCAAAAAAAAAGGTTCTACTATTGTACGGTTTTTTCCTTGAAAGTCGTCCTTTGATTTCTAATTGTTGGTTTATAGATCTGTAAAGATGTTCTTTCGGATCTGATAGATATGTTGCAAATTTCCATGGATATGAAATTTGGCTCCCTCTCAGAGTGAATGCTTTGATACCATGTTGATTTTCTAATCCTAACCCTAGATAATTTTATTTACAACAAGGAAATCACTAGTAAAAAATTTAGCTAGTGTTGGGACTAGAAAATCAACACTCAAACCATTATAACCAAGAGATAAGGTATGAGACGGGGGAAGTGAGAGAGAATACCAATGGATCCCAAGCTAGGAGAAAACTTATTTATTCACTTCAATCGAACACAAGTGTATCATTCACAATTTTAAGTAATTTGTATTTTTAAAAATGGGTTCAAAGACCTACACAGATATGGAAAAAATCAAATTGAATGAAAGAAAGAACATAGAATCCATGCATTACATCTATGAATTTACAACAATTGACCTTTTTTTCATAACCCACAAATAATGCTTTGTATAAATAAGAGAAATAAATCCTTTGTGATTTAAAAAACACCATTGATTAACTAAATTATGACCAACCATAGATTCAAGCCAAATAGGTGATATAACTAGTTGATTCTAGTATAATTGTATGTGGTGAAGTATTTCAAAACTCATGTTTCACCCAACAACTTCTAGGCATCAAATAATGGTTTCATACATCCTTCTTTCTTTGTACAATATATTATAATGAATTTGCAATGATATTTAACTTATAAAGTATCATGTAAATCTATTCAACATCAAATTAAGCAAGAAAAATGATTTAAACATGGTGTTACTTTGTTTCTTAGATTGTAGGTAGTTTGATTAGTCTCCTTGATGACCAATATCATTCCCATAACCCTCTGGATGATGGATGCATTTTTGTGAACACCATGCAAAGGTTTTCTTTCTTTGTTGGATTGACCTTGAGTGCAAAGCATTGCTACCCGTTCAGGAATCAAACTTTGTGCTTGACTTGGATACTTGGCAAACATGGTCACCACTTCAAACTATCCCTTTAATGACATATGTGATGCTTGAATATAAAAGTGAAATAAAGGATTATCCCAAGCATGACATCAACTTGCAATGGGGAATACAAATTTGATTCAATATATCCACAAGTGTTTGAAATGTACAACACCAAACCAAGGGGAAGTCAAATGAAAAGAGAGATAGAGAAAAATGGCCTGCCTACCAATAGATAGACCCTCTTGAATCTCATAACATGTAGAATAATATTGAAAACATATAAGAACAACCAAGCGAAGGTAAATAAGCATGCTCTAGGTAAATGAAAATCCACGAGGAAAAATGGTGATGAACCAACGAAAGAAGAGGAAATTGTTAAAGGTAAATTCATTGAGGCAGAGTGCCAAGTTACCAAATTGCTAAAGTTGAAGAACATTTTCTTAACTAGGTGAGAATTTTTTTTTTAGTGAGCCATCCATTAGGTTAGGGTGTAGATTGCACATCCAATTGAGTATTTTTTGTCTGTGTTAGGTAAAAGAGTTTGCTTACCTCCAAGGTGAGAGATTGGTCTTTTAGTGAGTGATTTGTTGAGTGAGAGAGATTACTAGCATCCCAAATGAGTGAATGTCTCTGTGAGTTATTTGCGTACACTCAAAAGTGAGTGATTTATTGTTTTGTTGGATTTGGCAATTTGATTGCTTCAAATGTGAGAAATTTTTCTTTAGTGTTGGGTCTACAAGTAATTAAACCATTGAAATAAAGTGTGAATATGTTAGAACACTTAAAAAAAATCATTAATTAAGACTCCCAAACATCCAAACTATCAAATTGTTGAGTGAATGAGGCCTTTTTCAATCTCGTGGAAGAAAAAACATTAATTAAGAAGTGATGGTCATCATAAAAAAAAATCTATAGGCTACAATAATTATCAAGAAACCTGATGATAATTTCATTTCTAAAACAACCCCTTACAACTAAAAATGGTCCCCATGTTTTTTTTTTATCTTCATAAACATGTAACTCTAACACATGACCTTAGAACTAAATATCATATAAAGCATAGTGTAGAGGAAATCATATATGTGAGCCTACTCACATATATGTGAGCCTTCTCACATATAAACACCTGGCCATTCAAAATATTATACCACTCCCTTAGTACCTTTTATTAAACATGTAGCAAAAAATAGCTCAATGATGGGAATTTTTTTAAAGATAATTTTCATACTAAATTAATTTATGTCATACACATTGTAATCAATGACCTAGAAAACCCTAATATACACTTTTCCATATTTTTGTTACTTCATTCATATCCCTAATATATAATTTTCCATATTTTTGGCACTTCATTCATATTGACCATGAAATTACAGGCAAATGGGCCCCATAGGCTAAGGCTTAGTTCTCGTGTAGAGTGATTCTCAATTTGTTTTATAATTTAGTACTATAATTTCATTCTCTTCATAATTCTTTGATTAGAATTAATTACCATGCTCCAATTCATTGGACACGTATTATTCAAGCTCAACGTGTACCTATACACTAGCTAACAAATAAGAGAAACACTATTAAAACAATGAGCAAAATTATTTATAACTTGGATGAGTAATCACTCATGATTAGAAGAGGCCATAAGTAGTCATGATCAAATATATAAAAATGCTTAAAATATCATTATCAAAATATGTTAAAATTATCCCTTCACATACCATCCTTGTTATGCTTGTAACCACAACCCTCGGGACTAGATAACACACAATTTCAAGAATCCATTTGTATGATTGCCATGCACATTCAAACAACAAAAATGAAAAATATCACTAATGGGTCATTGCAATTATTTTACACCATATTAGAGAAAAGGAGAGAAACCCCCATAATGGCATATGCATGGTACTTATAGGAGTTGCTTGTCTTTATGATGGTCTCTCCAGGTATAATAAATTATTCTAGTACTTGTACATCCCTGTAAACAACCAAGGACCACAAATTAATTAAGACTCCCAAGCATCCAAAATATCAAATTGTTGAGAAGCAAAAACATTAATTAAGAAGTGATGGTCATCATAAAAATATATAGACTACAATAACTATCAAGAAACTTGATTATAATTTCATTTCTAAAACAACCCCCAACAACTATCATAAACATGTAACTCTGACACATGACCTTAGACCTACAAACTTGATGATAATTTCATTTCTAAAACAACACCCTACAACTATCACAAACATGTAACTCTGACACGTGGCCTTAGACCTACATATCATATAAAGCATAGTGTAGAGGAAATCAAGATATTTCCAACACCTGGCCATTCAAAATATTATACCACTCCCTTGGTACTACCTTTTATTAAACATGTAGCAAAAAATAACTCAACGATGGGAATTTTTTTAAAGATAATTTTCATACTTATGTGGCTCAAAATTAATTTATGTTAGACACATTGTAATCAGTGATCAAACATCCATTCATCTAAAGCGATAATAAGTAGAGTGATCAAACATCCATGCATAAAAAGCGATAATAAGCAGAGATAATTGAACTCTTGCAATACATTCTACATTGATGAACCTTCACATGAAAACAATCAAACATTAAAGAAAGGAGTGAACTAATAATTGAACACTCAATCAACTAAGGCCATTATCATGAAACAAGAAAGATCAAATAAGGAGCAATTGCTAGCCTATATAATATTTTGATGAAGGTCATTTACTTCAATAAACCTACACCCAAACTTAGAGGCACAACCAAATCAAATTCATGCAATTAAAATACTACACAACCTACTTATAACCAAAAGACGCTTAGCATGGAGCTTTCAATCACCAATGAAACAATGTAAGGACTTAGGGTGATGCATAATTTATCAGTTGAACAAAAGAACTACTACCTCCTCAAAATCCAAAACAATTCAACTATTCAACCATCCTTACCTAAAAACAAGTAGGATAATATGAAGCAAGAAGTAAAAATCATCACAATTGTCAATCTAAGATCTCAATAAAGCAACAAGTCAAATCATAGGAAACCATAATGAACTATCTACGTAGATCTGAATAATAAAGTAGATCATTCATTACCAACAAAAGAATATAGTAATACATAGTCAATTAGGTAAATAATTTAAGAATAACAAGTATCACCAGTTAACCACTCAATAAGGCACCCATGACCTTCATGCACACTTCAAGTAATTGGGTTAGTTATGTAAACCAATCAAATAAATTGAAATCATCTAAGAGCGCCAATTTCATCAAAATATTAAGAGATGATCGATGAGGCTTAAAAATAAATTAGATGGGGGCCTAGTTCCTAGGACCTAGGGTCAATTGAGGGCCTCAAAAAATGATAACACGTTGGATGAAGCCAAGAATATCTAATAGAAACCATTAATCTATTATTAGGAAGCAAAGATAGATTCATTTTCTTTTCATGGAAGTATAGACATTGAAACATAAGAAAATTGGTTACAGGGTTTTCTTGTAACAAAATCAATGACCATTCTCACAAGCTATATTAATGCACTCAACACCTGCATTGAATAATAAAATTTGAAGAGATTCACTAAATCTAGCATGAATAAATGATCTAGTTTGTAATCATAATCTCAAGGCCTTTTATATTTGGGATAAAAATTTATTCCCTAGGCATGGATATAATATGCCTCAAGTGTTTCTCCATAGTTAGTGAGTGTTCATATCCCTGATGGGTCACCACAACATCATATACCATACTCTACTATCTATTAGGTCTCCATATTCCCAATGAAGATTGCCTACATCACCATGCAATTACTTATCTTACTTTCCATATTCTCCCTTTGTAATATGTTTCTTAGCATTTCATGGGTGGGGAAAGAAGTGGCCCTTTATAGTCTTGATGGGGTTGATCACCTTCTATTGGGATTTATTGGAGATTTTCCAGGCTATAGTACTAGATTAATCCCTTTTAAATTTCACCACTAGATTTATGAATTTCACCTTTCGCATGATTAGTGCATTTAGTGTATGTGAATGGTTTCCTTCAATATGTTGTCTTGTTAATCAAATTGAGGTGAAGGAATCATAAAGTTTTAGTAACTCAAAAAAACATTGAATCCATCAACTAATTTCTATCATCCTATGACCTTAATGATCCATAGTCAAATCTTTCCTACCTCCACCTCTTATTCAATAGCATCCATCTAGATATTATTAGGTTTGGGCTCTTAGGTAAATAAAAATTGTTATCTACATGTATGCTTGTGGGATACGAACATGAAAAATGTGCATAACAAGATATTTTACATTATCAAGTTGTGGTCATGATTCTCAAAGATAAGGAAATACATGGGTGTGGCCCTACAAGCATGTATGTGGGCTAAGAACAAGAAAAGCATGGGCTAATTGTTCCTTGTAAATGAGAAATACATAGTCGTCTTCCACTATATTTGAAACAATCCATGGTCATAATAGAGTAGGGTAAAATTTAGGGTTGTTACATCTTCAAAAGGAAAAGGAAATAAAAATTAGTCTAAGAAACCATGAAATTCAAGGAGTAAAATGAAAATCAAAATCAAAGAATGAAATAAAACTATTATACTAAATCAAACTTGTAGAAAACAAATAAAAGAGTTAAATGATTAAGCAAGCACCAATCTATGAAAATGAAATAAAATCCTACTACTATATACTAATATATTTTCTACCCTAATTACACTAGCACACCAAAGAATCAAGTGAAATCATATTGCCAATGTAACCATTGAAGGAGATTAATACCTTCAAGGATTTGTAAGTGCTCCATAGGTAAGTGAGACTATTATATTGTGAAATGTAGAACTAAAGAGACTGAATCTTTGTATACTTCATTCAAGTAAATAATTATAAGATTATTATCATTTTTAAAGGCATTCAAGTGAATAAGGATTCCATCCAACATCTAATGACATCATAAATTCCACTATCATAACCTTTGAAAGAAAGGATGGAATTCAAGTATCAATTGGTTACCTGGTAATCATATATTCTTAGTTTCTCCACAATGTTGACTACTATTTATAACTCTTTGTGTGAGTTAACCTTACCTTGATTATCCGTGGAAAATGGTTTCAAATTTATGAAGCACACTTTCCAAAATATTTGGTTGTTTTCTTCTTGCATTGCTATCAACATTGAAAGGCATGTACTTAGTTACTCTAAGATGTGGATCTTGAAATGGAGGTTCAACCATACCATTTTTAGCCTTTCTTGAAAGAAGGTATTGTCAATGGTTAATAGGGAAACATTCACATTGTTTTATTCTTATTCCTCTTGTACATCATCCTTTGCATCATAGATGGGTCATTGCGTGGTGTATCCCATGGCATTGTTATCATAGGAGGGTAAACCTCCTCTAAAGAGGAACAACACATAGTTTATGGAACTTCAGAGTCTTGTGAAACATTGGTATCTAACAGAGGAAACTTTGATGAACCCATTAAAGATTCCTTCTTCTCTATGAAAGAAACATCATGGGGTTATATGAAATATTCTTTATATTCTAATTGAACTAATAAAATCCCATCAATACGGCATACTCTTTATGATCAAGGATTTGAAAAATATTATTGCATAAACTAGTTCCTTTTGTTTTGTCAATTCCATATTGCATAAACAAATAGATAAATATTCCATCTAAGTAATCATATAGTCTAGGGATTTGGCTTCATATTATATGCCATCAGTAGGATTCTACAATAGAAATGGGGATGAAGGATACACTTGTGAATCCTCTTGAACTTGTTGATTTTTTCCATGTGCTAATAATATATATTTGGCCACTTTAACTGGATGATATACTAGTTTATAGTGCTAACTAGGAGGAGTACATTTCACATCTCATGTAGGTTTTAGAGACATTGAAGAAGCACCAATTGTTGGATAACCTCAAGAAGTGTGTTTTTTCTCAGCAATATTTGGTGTATTTGGGGTATGTGATTAGTGGAGGGGAGATCGAGATAGATTCTACAAAGATGGAGGCCATCATGAAATGGCCAGTTCCTATAATGTCACAGAAGCTAGGATTTTTGTTGGCGAAAAATCATACTTGTGAAAGTTCCTAGATTCATTTTTCAGTGGTAGTTATACCACTCCACACCATAAAAATGAGTGGTAAGAATTTCCAGTGGAGGAAGAATTAGTAGAAAGCATTTTATGAGAGGAAAATAAAGATCATTCAAGCACAAATTCTTTCACTGCCAAAATTGCAAAAGCCTTTTGAAGTGGAGACATATGCAAGTGGGTATGCCATGGGAGTAGTTTTGATGCAATGAGGAAACATGTATGTTGTTATTCTAAAATATTTCATGGGGCAATTCTCAACTACCCTACCTATGAAAAGGAACTCGATGCCCTAGTTCATGCTATCAAGAAGTGGAAAAGGAGACCATCATCCACATAGATCACCAACCACTAAAATATTTATAGGGCCAGAGTAAGCTACAAAAAACCATGCATTACAAGTGGTTGGGGTCTTTACAACAATTTCATCTAGTCATTAAGTATAAGAAGGGAAACACAAACATGTTGGAAGACATGATTTCAAGACAACCCACATCCAATATTACATATTTCGAAACTCTGATGCACATGGAGCCTTTTACCCATGATGCATACAAAGAGGCATAAACAAAAGATGAGGAATTCAAGAAGTGTTTCAACAACTAAAAGGAAAAATTCATATAGAAAAATGTGACAACAAGGTTGACTATCATTTCCAAAATGGGTTACTATACAAGATTGACAAGCTCTATGTCCCTAAAGGTGAACAACTACAGCTTATCATAGAGGCTCATGCCTCCAAGATTGTATAACATTTTGGTGTTAGGAAGATGGTTTCCAACCTATAGAGGTATGTGTAATAGTCCAAAATGCAAGAAGGTGTAGCATGGTATGTTAGAGGATGTATACTTTGTTTTACCAACAAGCCTAGTAATTTGAAGCAAGGTCTATACCATCCCTTACCTATCCACACTTGACCTTGGGAAAACATTTCCATGGATTTTGTGGGAGTTTTACCAACAAATGACATGAGACATTACTATCTGTTTGTGTTAGTTGACAGGTTCAACAAGATGTGTGTTCTCATGCCTTGTAAAAATAACATCAAAGGACAAGAAGAAACAAACATGTTCTTTGAACAGGTTTGGGTGCACTTTGGGATATCGAGGAGAATCATATCATACATGGGTACCATATTTCTCAGTACATTTTAGAATACATTGTGGGAGAATATGGACACTAAATTAAAGAGATATACAACATTCCACCCATACGTAGATAGGTAGATAAAAGTAGTCAACATGACTTTGGTGCATATTTTGAGGGGTTACAATCAAAAGCATCTAATGACCTAGGATGAAAATATGATCTACATACAACACTCTTATAATAGAGCAGTCCACACTTCTACTGGTAAGTCACCTTTTGAAACTTACTTTGGATATTTTCTACCTTCACCCTTGGATGTTGTATATGGAAAATAAGGAGGAGTGAGGGAGGACCTCACATGAGATGCATTGGAAGAAGAAAAAAATGTTGAGAATATTAGGAAAATCCATTTGCAAGTACATGAGATGATGAAGAAGAAACTAGAAAAATACAAGGAAAGACATGATCAACACATAACCGAGAAGTCATTGAAAGTGGGAGATAGATTTTGGTTACAATTAAACAAGGAAAGACTATAGGGTCCTGGTAAGAGGATCAAGGCTCTACGATATGGACCTTTCGATATATTGGAGAAGGTGGGAGATAATGCCTGAAGACTCAATATACCCCCATACATGTGCATCTACTCAATAGTGAATGTAGATATTATGAAACTCTATGAGCCTTCCATGTTGGATTAGGAGGAGGAGCATATCCTACCTTCCATAGAGGACTTAACACCAAATGCTCAGGAAGAGTTGGCACAAGACACAATTTTATAGAAGCGGTCTAGAAATGACAATTGGAAGATTGGTTTGAAAGGACAACTTCCACACAAGCCTAAGTGGTACTCCAGGGAGAAGGTAGAGGAAAATTTTCCTCACCCCATTCAGTAAATATTTTGGGGAAAAAATCCTCTCTAAATGGGGATGTATGATCTAAATTGGACCATTATATTATTTTGTATTTATCTCGATGCTTTCAAAGTGGAAAAAATTGTAGGAATAAAATTTTAGAGTCATTTTAATGGCAGGTCCTAGTTTGGAAAATTGGGGTTTGAAACCTTTCAGAGCCATTTTGAGGAATCAAATGACATTTTGGGGGGTTAGCGCTTCCCCAGATTTATATTGGACTAATTGATATTATTCTACACATTGATACCATTCCAACGGTGCAAAAATCACGTCAATCAGAGCTCATATGCAAAAGTTATGCCTCCCGCAAGTTCATCTACCATGTTGACCACCATGGTACAGGTGGATGCCACATTAAACCTCATTACTCATGCATATGGGACTAGACGAGTATGGAATTTCAAGAAGATTCTAGAAGCTTCAAACCTTATCACAATTGATGGTTGAGGAGTCAAAACCCTACCCCTAGATGGTTATCAGGCTATGTTAAATACCAAGCTACTAGGAGGAGAATGGGTTCCATTCTTGAGCATTTTGTTTGTTCCATAGTTGAGAAGAGCACCTGGGAGTGGTATTTTGAGAGAAAAACGAAAGAGGAGAGATTATGTAGAATCCATATAGGCCACAATGTCAAAGGAAACTCCATAGAGAGTGCATGTTTCTTTGTACTTGTATTTGAAGATAAGAGAGCGGAGTGACCTCACCTTCTAGCTAGGTTTTCTCTTGTATTAGGGTTCCCAAGTTATATCTTGTGTTTATTTGTGGATGGTGTGAGAATTATTTATTTGTGTTCTCTATTTTCCATGTTTCATCTATTTCATACATTTTAAGTAGAAAACCAATAATTAAAGAATATGAGATCTAAAGGAAATTAACCTTCACATTAACGATTTCAATATTTTATTAGATATGTTGAGATTAACTATCCATTGGAATATCCATGGCAGTTTACAGATCAATGAAGTGAAACACGATTAAACAATCCACAAGTTGTTGAGAGACCCCTTTCTTTGTATCAATTTTTAGCAAGCAAAAGATAAGTGAGAGAAAACACTACTAATGAGAGAATAGTTCACAAGTTATATTTCTCCTTCCCATAAGCACCAAGAGAACTAGAAAAGGAGAGAATAGTCCATAATTAGCCACAAGTATGACATAGTATAAACACAATATCTAACAATATTCTCTTTATTAACCTATGGAGATAACTTATAATACCAAAAATAAAAATAAAATTATTAATGTTAAGGCAAGGGCTCTATGCACATATTGAGCTTGTGTCTCTTGGAATTCTAGAATTCCAACTTTCTGACTCTTTGGCTATTCTAGACTATTCAACTAACTTGGGATTTGCACCCTTTATAAGTTTTTCCTTTTTCCTCTTGTTGACTATTCTGTAAATTTTAAACATTTTATAGTAATGTGATGCACATAGAGATTATTAAAAAAATAAATGAACTTCATTGCAATCACACATATATACATATATTTACCATGGAAAACAAAACCAAGAAAACCAACAACCTCTTTAGAGCCACACCTCTAATTCTTATTCATCATCTTCCAACTTCATTCCTTACAATACAATATATATATATGATCCTGTGACATTCAATACCCATAATCCATTGACTTGAAGTATGTTGGGTATGTGTACACTGATATGGGAGAATAGGGGAGGGGGGCTTGTGTCCCCCCTTGTAAGGAGGTTTGGGGGTGGAGCACTCCAATTTTTTTTGGCAGTTTTTTGCATCCATTTTGATGCAGGAGCATCGCTCCACGTCAGCCAGCCAGTAGCCAGCCACGCCAGCAAATTCAAATCACACACTAAAAGAGAGGTGTAGTCCTCATTTAAATTTGAATTGAATGTAATTTAATGATCTAGGCTGGTGAGCCAGGGAAGCCGTGCCTTTGTGTAGGCTATAGATAAGATTGGCTTTAATGCTAGATTGGTTGAGATCTAGATCCAGGCCCTGGACTAGACAGCCATTGAATGTAATTTATTAGAGTAGGTAGACCTGGAGGGAAGCGCTCGATGAGCCCCTCAAGTAAAAGAGATTTTCAGATCTCATTTTGAGTTAGTTGAGCTAGAGTAGAATGGTTGTAGGAGAGGAGCCAGAGAGAGCTCAGGAACACCATTGTAAAGATACAAGCATTTTTCCATTTGTTAATATATAATAGAGCAGTTTTTCCTACATTATTCTGTGTTGAATGGATGTCTGTGTGTGTTCCATATATATGTTGTAGATGTATGTTGATGTATTCTGCAGGAGTATGTTTGATTTCAGGTTGAAGGTCTTTGAGGATTCATACCAGGAGGGTGTGACAGAACATTGTGGGTTCTAAGAGCCGTGCATTGAGGATGCCCTTCTGAACACTGTGGGTTCATACAAAGACGTGTTGAGGCACAGGACTGAAGTCATCAACTTAGGAGGAAGACCTCAAGGTTGTTGAATACCTTGGAGGCAAGGCCATGTAGCAGAAACACAGTTGCAGAAGAAATCTACTATGAGTTCAAGGGAAACATAATCACTGAGGATTCTGGGAGCTCAGCTAGGTGGGCATTGAGCGAGTGCATAAGCGTACTGGAGAATAGAACTACTAAACGTTCTGTGGAGGAGAAGAGACTCCGCCAGGAGGGCGTTGAGAAAGTGTGCAAACAAGCATAGGAGAACGGAGAACTCTTTGAGTTCTGCCATTTGAAGGAAGAGTCCACTAAGGGACCTTTACTGGGTTGCTGAATACCCAGAAGGCTCAACAAGGGGGTTGTTTGAGAAAACAAAGAGCCAGGAAGGAATCTTATTCTCCATTTGAGGGAGAAGAAAGGAAAAATCCCCAAGGGGTCTGAGCACTCGAAGAAGCTCAGGAGCGACAGCACTAGCATGTGCATGAAGAGACTCTGCAGGAGCGCTGACATCAGAATCCTTTAAGGATTCAAGAAGAACAAGCTCAGAAGGGATAGCACTTTACATGTGAAAGGCTCTGCAAGTGGCACAGAAGCTGAAGAATCCTTTGTGGATTCGAAAGGAGAAGAAAAGCTCAGGAAAAACAACATTCTTATACGCACAGGAATCTCAGGAGGGAGCAACAGGAGCCGTCAGATTGGGCAGAGAAAGAATATCTGGACTGTTGAGGATTTTACGTCTAGAAGAAGCTCAGGAGGAGCGCACAGGAGGAAGAGACCAAGAGCCTTCAGATCTCACATAGAAATCCCGTCAGCCGTTGGATCGGGAGAAGGTGTGCAGAGGTTAAGCCTTAGGAGGAGCGTAGAGAGGGAGAATAGATCTAAGCCATTAGATCTAAGCAGAGATCCCAACAACCACCAGATCTTTGGAAGTTACATGGAGGTTAAGTCCTCATGGATAGGAGGAGAAATCCCAACAAGAATTAGAGCCGTTCGTTGGAAAAGGAGACGTGGCAGAGATCGCGCGAGAGTCGGGATATTGGTCATTGGGGAATCAGAGTTTTCAAGGGCAAGAGAATCATGACATCGCAAGTTGTGAAACCCCGACAGGATTAGAACCATTCATTCAGAGGGACAGGTGTCAGAGATCAAGCGCCATCGGCATTTTCGCGCATCGGAGAATCGGAGTTCTCAGGGTCGAGGGAACCGGGGCATTGGAAGTCCCGAAATCTCGACGAGATCGGGATCGTCCGTTGGAGGGATGCGTGGAAACGATCGAGCACCATCAAGGAGAGCTGACAGGGAGGTCAGTCATCGGAGAATCAGGATATCGAAGATCCCAGGCACAAAGGTTTCGTGCATTGCAGAATTGCGATACGCGATTTCTCGATAAGGCATTGGAGCGTGGGGGCCACACAAAAGTTGGCAAGCGGACAGGTGGCACATCGCCTGTCGGGACCTCGTAAGTAGAAGAACAGAGAATTGGGTGTCAAGAGTCGTGAAGCAAGAGGACACAAAGTGGCGAGAAGATCGGGACCGTCCATTGGAGAGGACGTGTGTCAGAGATCGAGAGATCTCGCGAACTCGGGGGTTCGTAGATTAAGAGCCCAAGTATTGGGTGCTCCAAGTCATGAAGCAGCGAAGTGGTGAGAGGACAGGAACCATCCATCTGGAGAAGACGTGTGGCAGAGATCGAAGAGATATCGCGAAGTGGGGAGTTCGCAGGGTAGAGGCCCAAGAGTTGGGCATTCAAAGTCACAAGGATGTGAGGCGCGAGAAGGAGGATAACCGTTGGATCCAGATCGAGGAGGACTGATTGGATGTGTATGTGGGATCGCGTGTCAGGATCTCACGAGAAAAGGCTCAAGGAATTGGGCACAGGGATCGCGAGGCTGCGAGAAGCAATATCCTGACAGTTGGAGGAGTTGTGTGGGCCACAACGGGAGATAGTGGAAGACAGGTGTCAAGGGACTAGGTGTCATTGGTGTATTGGGAGTCTCGAGACTGAGATTTCAAGGTTGGTTCAATCTCGAAGCTGCGAGAAGAGACCATAGTCATGGATCTCAGATAGGACAGGTGTCAGACAGGCTGGAAGAGTTGCGAATCAGAGAATCACGAGTTCCAGGGACTTGTGCATCGTGACATTGAAAATGCCGAAACTCCGATGGAGGGTTTGACTGCGGTCACACAGAGACAGGTCATATGGACCATGTTCTATCCAGGAGGGCTAGCACACAAAAAGGGCACATCGGGTTTTTAGAGCATTGAAACCCCGATAGAGAATATTAAGGCTGAGGTCTTATTGGAGTGGTCATATGGACCAAGGTATAGCCAGCAGGGCTAGCACATGAAAAGAGCTCATCGCTAATCAGGGATTGGAGAGGTGAGGAGTTCTCGATAGCGGGAACCATGAAACCCTGAACCCTAATACAGAGTCGGGGGTAACCATGGTTAGGTGCAGAATCTGTGAGGGATTAGAAAGGACCTGTGGATCAGGTTATTGCAGTAGTGATTCCCGAGGGAATCCAAGGAGCTACTTCGACTCAGAAGAGAGAAATCAAAGCGATCCTGTGAGCAGGAGGGAGCGATGGGTGTGGTCATGATTTTCTCACTGCGTCAAGTGGTATCAGAGCGAGTTCTTGTCTGTATATTTCAGGCAAGAGGAGAAAATAGGAAAGCAAGAAAGAAGACAGAGTTACCGAGGACTCTGTAAGGACTTGGTTGCCGGTAGGCAACAGTCCATAGACAGTTAGCAGGACTATGAGAGAATGACGCTGAGCACTCAGGATTTCAAGAGTGACAGCAGCAGATCTGTCAGGGAGGCAGACATACACAACAAGACAGCTACTGAAGGCCATAGAAATAAGAGCAAGGCAGAAAAGCTTGCCAAATTTGATAAAGAAATGACAAGAGAACTCTATGAATTAAAGGCATACATAGAGGAGTTTGAACTGCGGATGTGGAAGGATAGAAGGATGAGACAAATGAGAAATTTTCCCATGAAGAAGGTAAAGGCAAAGTGGCTAGTTAGAGAGTTGATGGTCATGAGACAGCCCAGGCTGTTGAAGAGATGGTTGAGGTATGCTGAAAACCTCAAGTCCACAGAGGAAGAGATGATTGATCACTGTTGTCCAGAGACTGGAAAGGGTATCGATGATTGGGATGATGAAGAAGATGAATTGGGATCAGCCGAGGATCTCAAGGACTGCCAGGAGGGCAGAGAAGTAGAAATTCCAGTTTTCCATGAGGGCAAAGAGTTGATATCAGCTGAAGATCTCATGGACTGTCAGGAGGACAGTGAGGAAACTTTTCATTTCCAGCTGGGAAATGAAAGGATATCAGATAAGGATCTCGAAGACTGCCAGGAGGGCAGTGGAAGCATCGAAGACTGCTAGGAGGGTAGAGAAAGCATCTTAAACTGCCAGGTGGGTAGATATGAGAATTTGAGACTGTCTGAAAGTCTCATGGACTCAGAGAAGGGTTCAATTCAGCAGGGGTTGCTGATGAAGATGGGATCAGTTGATCTCATAGTCTGCCAGGAGGGCAGCGGAAGCATCCCATATTGCCAGGTGGGCAGGGATGAGAAGATGAATTTGGATCAGCCAGAGAAGCTGACAGAGCAGATGAGACTGTCTGAGGGTCTCATAAATTCAGAGGTGAGTGTAGATCAGCAGGTGCAGCTGATAGAGGTGAAATATCAGGATGATCTTCTGATGATTGGGGGAATTGGGATATTCCTACCATCTGCCCAGGAGGAGGCAGAAAATTCTGTTGTAGATGGTGCAACAATAGAAGAACAATCACAGCTGGAGATGACTATCAAAAGGAAATTGGAGTAGACATTTGAGACTGCCCAAGCAGATGAAAAGGATGATGAGAATTTTGAGGAGTGTCTCAGCATATTCAGCCAGGGAGTTGAAAATCAGGAAGTTGTAGCATTGGAGCTGACAGCCGAAGGAGAATACGAAGAAGATGATGAGAATTCTGAGGAATGGCTCGATATTTTCAGCCAGGAAGCTGAAAAGACTACAACAGGGAAGGTTGCAGAAGCAGAAGAGGAAGAGGCAGACAACATATTTTTTTCTGATCTGTGGGATCAAGTTGAAGCCCTAGAAGAAAGGGTGAGAGTGCAGGGAAGGCACATCCAACAGGTAAAGTTGGAAATAGGTAAGGAGGAAGGTATGGGAGGTCATGATGATCTGCCAAATGGCCAATTTTTTTTGCAGCTGAGGAGACTGCATGAGCAGAACCAGCCACTGGAGCAGCTAGATGAAGTAATAGAAGAGATTAGAAGCCTGATGTTAGGGTCAGCAGAAACTACCAGTGAGGAGAAGCTGGGTAGAAAGGAAGTAGCAGTAGCAGTGATGCAAAAGAAGCAGCAACAGCAGAATGGAGCAGATGAGAAGCTCCAGAGATTGGTTTGGGATCCAGGAGGATTTTCGACCGCTCAGAGGGGAAGCTCATGAGCAGGAGCTCATGATTTTTGCAGCTGTGGAGTATGATGCAGGAGCATCGCTCCACGTTAGCCAACCAACAACCAACCACGCCAAAAAATTCAAATCGCATGCTAAAAGAGAGGCGTAGTCCTCATTTAAATTTGAATTGAATGTAATTTAATGATCTAGGCTGGTGAGACAGGGAAGCCGTGCCTTTGTGCAAGCTGTAGATAAGATCGGCTTTAATGCTAGATCGACTGAGATCTAGATCTAGGCGCTGGACTAGACAACCATTGAATGTAATTTATTAGAGTAGGTAGACCTGGAGGGAAGCGCTCGATGAGCCCCTCAGGTAAAAGAGATTTTCATATCTCATTTTGAGTTAGTTGAGCTAGAGTAGAATGGTTGTAGGAGAGGAGCCAGAGAGAGATCAGGAACAACATTGTAAAGATACAGACATTTTACCATTTGTTAATATATAACAGAGTAGTTTTTCCTGCATTATTCTGTGTTGAATGGATGTCTGTGTGTGTTCCATATATATGTTGTAGATGTATGTTGATGTATTCTGCAAGAGTGTGTTTGATTTCAGGTTGAAGGTCTTTGAGGATTCATACCAGGAGGGTGTGATAGAACGTTGTGGGTTCTGAGAGTCGTGCATTGAGGATGCCCTTCTGAACACTGCGGGTTCAGACAAAGACGTGTTGAGGCACAGGACTGAAGTCATCAACTCAAGATGAAGACCTCAAGGTTGTTGAACACCTTGGAGGCAAGGCCGTGTAGCAGAAACACAATTGCAGAAGAACTCTACTATGAGTTCAAGGGAAATAGAATCACTGAGGATTCTCGGAGCTCTGCCAGGTGGGCATTGAGCGAGTGCATAAGCACACCGGAGAATAGAACTGATGAACATTCTGTGGAGGAGAGGAGACTCCACCAAGAGGGCATTGAGAAAGTGTGCAAACAAGCACAGGAGAACGGAGAACTCTTTGAGTTCTGCCATTTGAAGGAAGAGTCCACTGAGGGACCTTTGCTGGGTTGTTGAATACCCAGAAGGATCAACAAGGGGGTTGTTTGAGAAAATAGAGAGCCGAGAAGGCATCTTATTCTCCATTTGAGGGAGAAGAAAGGAAAAATCCCCAAGGGGTCTGAGCACTCGAAGAAGCTAAGGAGAGACAACACTAGCGTGTGCATGAAGAGACTTTGTAGGAGCGCTGATGTTGGAATCCTTTAAGGATTCAAGAAGAACAAGCTCAGAAGGGATATCACTTTACATGTGAAAGGCTCTGCAAGTGGCACAGAAGCTGAAGAGTCCTTTGTGGATTCGAAAGGAGAAGAAAATATCAGGAAGAACAATGTTCTTATACATGTAGGAAGCTCAGGAGGGAGCAACAGAAGCCGTCAGATTGGGTAGAGAAAGAAGACCTGGACCGTTGAGGATTTTACGTCCAGAAGAAGCTCAGGAGGAGCGCACAGGAGGAAGAGACCGAGAGCGATCGGATCTCACATAGAAATCCCATCAGTCGTTGGATCGGGAGAAGGTGTGCGGAGGTTAAGCCTTAGGAGGAGCACAGAGAGGGAGAATAGATCTGAGTCATTAGATCTGAGCAGAGATCCCGACAGCCGTCAGATCTACAGAAGTTACATGGAGGTTAAGTCCTCGTGGATAGGAGGAGAAATCTCGACAAGAATCAGAGATGTTCGTTGGAAAAGGACACATGGCGGAGATCGTGTGAGAGTCGGGATATTGGCCATCAGGGAATCGAAGTTCTCGAGGGAAAGAGAATTGTGACATCGCAAGTTGCGAAACCCCGAGAGGATCAGAACCATCCATTCAGAGGGATATGTGTCAGAGATCAAGTGCCATCGGCATTTTGGCGCATTGGAGAATCGGAGTTCTCAAGGTCAAGGGAACTAGGGCATTGGAAGTCCCGAAATCCCAACGAGATTGGGATCCTCTGTTGGAGGGACACGTGGTAGCGATCGAGCACCATCAAGGAGAGCCGATAGGGAGGTCAGTAATTGGAGAATCGAGATATCGGAGATCCCGGGCACAAAGGTTTCGTGCATTGCAGAATCGTGATACGCGATTTCCCGATAAGGCATCGGAGCGTGGGGGCCACACAGGAGTTGGCGAGTGGACAGGTGGCACATCGCCTGTCAGGACCGCGTAATAGAAGAATGGAGAATTGGGTGTCAAGAGTCGCGAGGCGCAAGGACACGAAGTGGCGAGAAGATTGAGACCGTCCATTGGAGAGGATGTGTGTCAGAGATCGAGAGATATCGTGAACTCGGGGGTTCGCAGATTAAGAGCCCAAGTATTGGCTATTCCAAGTCACAAATCGAAGAAGTGGAGAGAGGACAGGAACCATCCATCTGGAGAGGACGTGTGGTAGAGATCGAAGAGATCTCGCAAACTCTGGAGTTCACAGGGTAGAGGCCCAAGAGTTGGGCATTCAAAGTCACAAGGACGCGAGGTGCGAGAAGGAGGATAACCGTTGGATCCAGATCAAGGAGAACCAATTAGATCTGTATGTGGGATCGTGTGTCAGGACCTCACAAGAAAAGGCTCGAGAAATTGGGCACAGGGATCGTGAGGCTGCGAGAAGTGATATCCCGACAGCTGGAGGAGTCATGTGGGCCACAGCGGGAGATAGTGGAAGACAGGTGTCAAGGGACCAGGTGTCATTGGCGTATTAGGAGTCTCGATATTGAGAGTTCAAGGTTGGTTGAATCCCGAAGCTGCGAGAAGAGACCACAGTCATGGATCTGAGATAGGACAGGTGTCAGACACGCCAGAAGAGTCATGAATCGGAGAATCAAGAGTTCTAGGGACTTGTGCATCGTGACATCGAAAACATCGAAACTACGATGGAGGGTTTGACTGCGGTCACACAGAGACAGGTCATATGGACCATGTTCTATCCAGGAGGGCTAGTGCACAAAAAGGGCACATCGGGTTTCTAGAGCATTGAAACCCCGATAGAGAAGATTAAGGCTGAGGTCTTATTGGAGTGGTCGTATGGACCAAGGTATAGCCATCAGGGCTAGCACATGAAAAGAGATCATCACTAATCGGGGATTGGAGAGGTGAGAAGTTCTCGATAGTGGGAACCACGAAACCCCGAACCCCAATACAGAGTCTGGGGTAACCACGGTTAGGTGCAAAAGCCGTGAGGGATTAGAAAGGACCTGTGGATCGGGTTGTTGCAGCAGTGATTCCCGAGGGAATCCAAGGAGCCGCTTCAGCTCAGAAGAGAGAAATCAAAGTGATCCTGTGATCAGGAGGGTGCGACGGGTGTGGTCGCTATTTTCTCACTGCGTCACATTTTTAACAGAGCAAGACCCCGTGTCAAAGGAAGAAGCCTTAATTGATCGAGATTCAAACATTTTCAACAATGCAATTACCATTTCTCCCATATCTATGTCCAGAAGCAATCTCTCCAATAATATAGGAAAGCCTATACCATTCCTTGAAGCATTCTAGGCCACCATAGTCCCTTATGTTGTCGAAGTCACTTTCCCTTTTCCTGAATTCATAGGTTGGTGCGCAGAGAAGTATTCACAGGAAGAAAAAGTCGTCGTAAATAAACAGGGGTTTGAGGTTATGTGTAGGGTAGAGAGTATATCAATTTGAGATGCCATCAGTATACCAAAGTCTTTCTCTATAGTGTCTGAACCTTTCAATAAAAAAAAGATAATTAGGGTATACAAAGAGTGTCCATCAAAAGTCAGACATCTATTTTTATAAACAATTGTCAAACCAAAACATATTTCAGAGAGTCTTTCTTTGCCAATGAATGTGAGTGTAATGGTTATTGAGGTGCAATGGATTTGTTCCCTGTTGAGTCAAATTTTAGGTCTAGATAATGACAAACATGTGGTCGAGGTCATGCTGGGTTTCCTGTTGAAATATTTTCATTCAAAGTTTGGTCTGTCAGTTCGTATCAGTTTTGATCTATTCATATATGATAATATACATAAACAACTAGTGAATTTTTTCTCTCTAATACATTTCAGTTATTACACCTATTTTCTTAAGATTTTCCTGGAAACCAATAAGAGAGAATTTCCTGAAGAAGCATTCATATCAACTGAATTTAAGACAATTTCATTGCTCATCTTCATTAACAAAGTTATGTCCAGGGTTTACAGTTTGACTTTCAACACCAACCTACCTAGCGTTTTGGATGACATGAGGAGCTATCTATAACCAAACCTAGAAAATAGAGTAGGGGACTGGGTTTTGTTCATGCATTCAACAATAATATGGGTTTATGGTTGTCATGAATCCCCCTATCTACTACCAATTTTTCTAACCCCTAGATTTTTTCCCTTGAATTCATCAGGTAAAGAATCATATCTAAGATAGAGAATTTCCTAAAGTTGTGCAAAGCCTCCAACCTCAAGTTCCCTTTTATCATTGGCCCTTTCATTGTCAAAGCTAGATCCTGTTTATCTTAGATTCAAGAAAATCTCAAAGAGTTTGGTTTTGCACAGCTGCAGGGAAGAAGATATGATCCACATCAAATCATATCCAAGAGAAGATTGATGAACAAACATGCCCCTCATGAGCATGAACATGTTGAGGGTTTTGATAAGTTGGAAAACCTAGAAGTCTGTGTTGATATGGAAGTAATCCTACAACCAACTCAAACACAACAAGTTGAGGCAACCCTACAACAGAGTCAAACACAACAAGCTCCTCAGAAACTGATATTCAAAGTCCCCAAGGTAAGTGTCTACAACAAGAGAAGTAGTTCATAGGCCATGGGCACTAATGATCAACAAACTTCTCCTAAGAAGACGAAGATTACATAGTCTCCACAGATAATGAATTTGGATGAGGAAGAGCCTAAAGAACAAGTAAATATGGATATGGTGGAGAGTGGAACTAGCATTGTAGAGGTTGAAAAGGGAAGCAGGATCCAAAGTGAAGGCAACTCAAGAACCTTTAGCAGCAAAAAAAACATCTTTGATAAGACATCTGGGGCAACTTATCAATCTAAATAAGATTTGTCAAAATAGTATGTTGAGAAAGGAAACATGGCTATGGGTGAGATGAGGGATTTAGTCCCTAAAGTGGAAAATATTTCTCAGCACAAATATTCATTTTTCACAGTAAGGGATATTGAGAAGAGAACCTTTAATATAGCAGTTGCAGATGAATATAAAGTATCTGAGATCAAGATAAAGTATGACAACATAAATGCTCCAGACAAAGTCAAATTCCACAAGAATACAAGTGATATGTTGTATTCTGATTACATGAGTTTAAGCTTGAACAATTCAAATTTTTCATCTTATGCAATGAAATTGGAAGGGAAGTTAAGGAAAGAAAAAGCATCTAGCAGAGCTTGGAAGAATCAAGTCAAGAGGCTAGATTTTGAAGCCCCCCAAGGGGTGAAATCCTCATTGGATGAGAAGGACAAATTGATTCAAAGTTTGAAGAAGAAACTGAAAATGTCTACCACAGAGCATCTACAAAAAACAGAATTGGTTTCTCTAGAACAGGAAAGAGAAGCATTTCCACAAGAGGCATTGGAGTACAAAGCTAGGGTGTTGCAGCTTGAGCAAGAAAAGATGAAATGGTCACAAGAGAAAAAAAAATTGTTGAACAAGGTTGTATTTGTACCTCCCACTATAGAAGTTGGGCCAAACACTAAAGGACTTATCCAGGACATGTCCTGGAGGTAGGAGAAAACAAGGGGTTAAAAGGGGACATAGAGAAATTGAAGTAGGAAATGCAAGCAACGAATGAAATAATGGATCAATTTCAAAAGGAGAATCAAGCATTGCAGGAAAGGATAGACAAGCTGAAAATAATATTAAGGGGCAAAGGACTATTGTTGGGAGCCAAGCACATCATCTGGGATTCTATAGTTGTTGGAGATGCCAAGTTCAGAGTGTATTTGAATTTCATCAATGATAAAGACAACATGGCCATCACAACCAGAAGCAGGTGCAATTTTGTAAATGATACTTTAGCAAAGAAACCATTAGAGTGGGCCCAAAATTCCATAAACCTTCTCAACTCCATCCCTACTGTAGAACTTCAGAACATTGGAGTCAAATATAGAACTACATTGAACATCTGGACCAGGAGGGTTATTGCTAAACATAACCTACTGAAATCAGTCCAAACCAAGGAAACATAGATGGAGAAAAGTGTGCAAGAATTAAAAGATCTATTTGAAGAATTGTTTATTAAAGGCCTCCCACCATTTTTGGAAGGAAAAGGAAAATTATATGATCAGGAAGAATACAATGCTCGCCTCACTCAGTGCAGAATGGACCACTCCAAGTTTGAAGCCCTAGAGGAAAACCTGAAAGGAGCAACCCTGGTTGAACATATGATTACAGATTTTGAGATTCTGAATGAGTTCAAAGTAGTGAAAGTTGGAATACCACTCATGGCATATGCCTCTTACATTGACTTGGAGATCCTGATCAAAGAAATGATGGATTATAATATCCCTTCTGACTTGCAATGGAAGGAGATAATATGGCTAGGTGTTGGCCCTTGACCAAGTTTAAGAGTACTTGGTCATAGTTGACCACTTTTGGGACTGTGACAACTTGCCAAGGAAGGATCGCAACGCGAAGCAGAAAATAAGGAAGCAAGACCTATTTTGGGGTCCATTTTAGGGTTTTGAGTTGATGTAACGGAAAAGGGATGTCGACCCGTGGGTTTACCCATGTTTAGGCCCATTTTGTAATCTATAAATAGGCAATGTAGTTAATAATATAAGGAGGAGATAGTAATGTAGTACATCTATGTGATGTATGAATGAAATCTTAGTGCTAGTAATTGGATCTGTGTGACCGGATGTATCTTAGAGTGCTTTGTGTATGAGATTAGAGAGATAAGTGCAGGTTTTTATAGTCTGAAGAGCAAGGAAGAAGGATCTAGTGAGCTACGCAAATCTTATGTCCCGTTCAAAGTAAGGGTCATTAGATCTCTATGATGTAACTGCTTGACCATGATAATATAAATAAGACTTTGTGGATGTAGCCCCAGGGTGGGGGTGAACCACGGTAACTATGTGTATAGTGCTTTGTGGTTCGCTCTTATGTATTTATCTCTTTCTTGGCTAAGTGATTGATGTGATTAAGTAGATCTAGTTATGCTCTGTGTTGTTGATGAATGAATGGACATTATATCTGATATATGAGATGCTTAGTGCTTGATTTGTTGAATCTAACCTATATTTCTATGGATAAGTACTGAATCATTCTTAGTATAAGTATTCACTCTAATTCTTTGTGCCTTCTGTGAAGTATATTAATGAATGTATGCTAAGGAATAACTGTTGCTATGTGCATTGTAAGAAGGATAATCACATATATGTGTCCCAACTAAGGTTGCAGACACCTGAGTCTTGCAACCACCCCTGCCTCTACCTCGGGTGAGACTTCATCTACTTCGCAGGTGTTGCCAAAGGGGCCAATAGTTAGGGCTTTGTTGGTGCAGTCTTGATTATTGAACCCTGGGTTTACCCCTGTGCCAACAAATGGCTTCGTTGCTGGGACCTGGAACTGTGATTGCTGGGAACCGAAGAAGATGAAACTTTACGTGAAATAAGCTCTATGCATAGATCTGTTTCCCTAGTGCGCAATTTTCTATTTGACCTAAGAAGCTTTGTGCCAAGAAAAAAGGTTAGATCTAAAGAAAGAGAGGTCAGACCTAAAGAAAAGAAGTCAAATCTGTGAAGAAAAAGGTAAGATTTGTAAGCTCTATGCATTGATAAAGGTAAGAATAGTTAAAAGTCTTAGACCTGGAAGCTTTGTGCTCTGTAGAAGTAAGATAAGTGAAAAAAAAAAATTGTTTCTAAAGCATGGATCTAGGTATGTTTGATGGATTTTTTCCTAGCTTCAAAACTAGGGCATTAATAGATGAAAGAAAGTTTGATATGAATAGATCTGATAATTATAGTGATAGATATGTTATACCTATGCATCAAAAGAATGTATGGACTAACAAGTGGATGTAGGATCCTAGAAAAAAAAATTGTAGGCTAGCCACCATGATCCCGGTGCACAGTACAGAAGGAGTTGGGGAACATCTAAACGGATGAGAAGATTAACCCTCTGTTATAGTTGCAGGCGATCGGGACATCTTGCTAAAGAATTCCCTAGGAGAAGACCTAGTTGCCTCTGTTGCAAGGCTATGGACCATGAAGTATTGGATTTCCCTAAAATGATTTCTAGGCTCAAGAAGTTGAATATGGAACAAGAAAACCCTGTGGGAGATCAAGAGACCAAGATTATAGCAGAAACCCAGAAAGAATCAGAAAAGATATTGATATTGATGAAAGATACCTTGAATGACCACTGACATGTTAGGTTATCAGATATCTTCAAAGAAAAGGAGAAAATTGAAGCAAGAATAGGGGACTTTGACATTGACTGTATTCTTGAAGAAGAGACACAAGTGAACATTATGCCAGAAATAACTTGGGAAGCTATAGGAAATCTTTCCATGATCCCTTCCCTATGAGGAACAAGTTTCTTCAGAGGAAAGCTAGTAACCTATGTGGAAGGCTCTCTCGGATACCTATGACTGTCAATGGAACTTCGATAGAGGAAGACTTTGAGATAATTAAATTTGTTGAAGACAGCACCCCATTTACCATGCTCATAAGAAAACCCCGGATTGATAGAGAACAAGCCAGACGAAGAGAAGAAGAGAAAGTTTTGGAACAGAAGAAGCAAGAGTTAAAAGTCTTTATGAACAGAAGGATCACACACTTGATTGAAGAACAGAAGAGAAGATCGTAGATATTTAATATCAGTACCTCCGATGTTGAAGCTAAGATAACACTTAAGGATCTGCAGAAGATTGAGTTACCTATTTTTGATACAGAAGAAGTATTATCAAGGAACCCTAAGAAAGATTTTCCACAGTGCAAAGAAACTAAGACCATAGAAGATAAACATCAGAATGGTAAAATCATTACTGAGATGAAACTCACTGGGAAGAAGGCTAGGAAGTTAAGAAAGAAAAGGGCTAATACTGTAAGGTTACAAGAGGTTCTAGAGGACACTTCGTAACAAGAAGAATTGTAGAATTGGAGCTTCGCTGAGATATCAGGACAATGACATAGAATACTTCGCCATGACAAAGCAATATAGTCGTTGGAACCAATATACCCATTCGACCGCTGCTCCAAATGGATCGAGAAGCAGTTATGGGTTACCACTAGACCGATCGATATCACCAGAACGGATAGAACGGAGTTAATGAAGGCCCCATGTCCATTGCTGAGATTTCCTACTTAACCTGTCGCACCACGCACCGATAATACTTTTTTCTAACTGAGGATCTAAGCGTGAACCCTAAGATTTACTTACCCTGATATCAATGCCTTACTATTCATTGTCATCTCTCAATTTCTTTTTCACCTGATCCAGCTGACCCAAGTTTGTATGTTGAACGAGATCAGCGCTGCTAAGAAAATTGTTGAAGAATTTTTAATTGATTTAATGGATGAGAGGGTCATGTCAGAACGCAGAATGTCTACAAGTGTACAGGCATCATCCTCAGGCGTACTGCTAGCTTCCCTCTCCACTGCTCGAGTAGGACCATCCCGACCGTGTTCGGAAAGAGGATCTAAGCTAGGAAATGACTTCGCCACTGTAAATATGATCCCAAGCATATTTCATAAATATATCCCACCACTAAGTGGAACAGTGAATCAAGACTCTGTACCCAGAGACTTCGACTATGTTGTAGTCACTGCGTACCTCCCGAAAGGGGTGCACGTAGTTCATTCTGACCAAGAAAAGATCACCACGCTGAAATTCAGTGATTTTAACCTTGAAGATCACAAGGTATACAATATGCTAGCCCCGCACAATTATTTGACTATTACAAAAGGAAATAACCCCAAGATTGTACTGCAACAATGGACCCATAACCTTGTGCAGTCAACCCTCCTCAACGTAATGAAGATTCCACATTTCGGGAGGCATCAGGAAGTAAATGCCCGTGTTAGAATATTGTTGTACTTCTACCACAGAGTATACCTATGGTTGGACCGATGCATCACTGTGGATCTGATTCTGATCAATCAGATCACTGGGCTAAGCATAGAGGGCCCTGACACGCAATACTTTTACCCTGGAAAGACCGCAAATCATGCTCTTGCTCAACAAATAAAAGACACATATGGTGATCTAGAGAAAGGAACCTGAGGTTACAAGGTAGCCTCCATTGAGAATACAACAGTGTGCTTTGGTTGCCAGATGATCGCAGGCAAGTTAGTCTGAAAAAATGGACCTACACAGGTGACCGGATTTGTAGTTGACCTCGCAGGGAAGTGCGTGGAGGGACTACAAATGAACCGGGAGAAATACTTTATAAATCAGCTAGAGATTAACTATAGACAAGAGCAGGACCAAGGGTATGAGTTATACTTTAGCTGGTTGCTCATACTCATTGCCTTCATCACGTGGGAACTGCCTGAGGGAGCCACATTTTCAGAGATCGAACCCTTTGAACCCCTCACCGACAAAATTATGTACGTTGTGGTACTCTAGGGACATGAACAAACAATGGAAATCCAATGCCATCTTCCATGTGTACTACACTCAGTTGAGGAATACCATTCCGTCTACACCATGCATTACACCCAACACTCTTCATAGGTTTTGACCTTTGATGAAATTCAACGCAGATTGTCACTTCACCTACATCACAACGTGTGCAGATGAGCACAAACAACAACTGAAGTCATATTATAAGCTGACAAAAGATGACCTGGAGGAGATTACCAAGGAATGGTCAGTAGACCTCCTTGTTGCAGCAGACCTCGCAGACATGTCCGACGTAGATAGCCCCGAAGCTATGCCAAATACACCAGGACCGCACAAGACTAAGAAGGAGGTGTAATTTCAAGATATCCACAACACATCCATAAAGACTGCTTCTCTCTCACCTACGAAGGGAGGTGATGATGAATAACTAGGGGGCACAAAAGTTGAACAGAGCAAAGGCGAGGTTACCTTGCCTAGGGATGAGGCAGATCCCTCCAAGAAAAGGAATATTACCCCACCGAGGCCCTCATCCAGAAAAAAAACTAAGACCACCCGGACCACTCTTAAGAGTATGCTTACCCCGGATGATTTTGACTCCTTAATTGCCAAGCTGAATGATGTTTCATTAGAGCTTGTGGAAAAGAAAGAAGCAAAGCAGGAGGAGCTATTCCGTCGGATCACGAGCGAATTCAAAGAAGCGCAGTAGGCACGTCAGTCCAGCCAAGCAGTTTCTATGACACTGTTAACAATGGAAATATTAGGAATAGGTGATGAGCCCACACAGTTACGCCAGATCACCGAGAAAGTCGAAGCCTGCCTTCGACGAGCTCAAGAAGACATAGCGAAATCCACCCAGGCTTTGGTGCAAGCACATAGTGCACATGAAGAGAAACAGAGAAAGGAAGAACAGGAGCAACTTAACTTACAAATGAAATGGGAGGAAGAAAAATCCCAGTTACAACAGAGAAAGGACCAGTTGCTAGCAGAGAAACTTGAAACACAAGAAAGATTTCACAAGGCACTGCGCTCTGTGACGATCATGTCCACAAGACAAAGTGCAGTTTTCCAGGGGCAAGTAAATGATGTCTAGGTGTCATTGAAGATAGCAAATCAGGAAGAATACTAGAACAAAACAAGTGGAAAATAAATGATTTTAAGTGTTAGAAGAGTTAGAAGTCATATCATCAAACATTTTCTTGTTAATCATTGTAATCGGTTCCAATACCGAAACTGTCATTTGTAATTATTGTAATCATTTTTAGAAACTGAAACGTTTCATTTCAAGCATTATAATTGGTTTCAAATCAAAGGAACTCGAACTTGTATAAATATTAGGAGTTCCAAACATATTAAGGGTTGGCATAAGTGTAGGGCACAATTTTAAGTTGTTCGAAACCTGAATGTAATTTTATGAAGCTGAATTGAATACACATGCAAAAGTCTTGAAGCATCCATGAAAAGATTCTAATGGTGGTTAACTGAGTTTTGTCTCCTTTCTTTGAATGTATTTCCTATATTTCTGATTTCATTTTCACTATATTCTGTTTAAATTGGATAGTCAAACCCATAATTCATCTTGTGATGCTCTCGGATGAAGAAATTTAAACTGTGATAAGTTCTTCCTAAGTAATTCAAAATTCATTTATTTAATGCTTTGATGCAGTTATATGTTTTATTTTCTTCCTACACTCTGCAAATTTACAAATTATAACTCAAGTTTATCACCTCATTTAGCCTTTATCCTTTGGAGAGTTCTACTGTCCATTCAGTGTTTCCATTCATTTTCAAAAGTTTGACTCCATAGCCCTAAGTGTCTTTCCCCTTCCTTGCTAGCAAATTTATATATATAAAAAAAAAAAACATAAGCTAGCCAATGATTGTCAAAGAAATACCAAGTGATAGGAGAGGGCCCTCTTTGAGCTAAGCAGGCTAGTACCCAACTCTAAAGTTGCTTTGTAGGTTACCTCTATCATTTGTTTATAATCCGAACAAATTTACAAAGTGTTAACATTCTGGTGCCATTGTCGGGGATCGAAAGTGAAATCTCCCCTGGGAAAAGAACGACTTAAAGCTTCAAATTTGATTCCTGAGGGTGACACTGAATCAAACACCTTATTAGCTGAGACTAAATTTACCTTGGTGACTCTATTATAAAGAGACCAGTAGCATAACATATTTTGAGCTATAAATCCTGGCTCCCAAGAGAATTCATACCAGGAGAAACCCAGACCCAGAAGTAGTGATCCTTGTGTTTGATCCTAAGAAGATAGTACACAGAAGAAAAGAAAAACTAATAAACCCAATTTTGTGTCTAGACAGATATCTATCCTTACCCAAAGATGGAGTGAAAATCATTGAAGACCTTGAATTTGACGTAAAATTGGAGCAAACTTTGTTCAGAACTAAATCAGAGTCTTTCTTGAACGAGATCATCTTTGATAAGAAGAGGTTCCAAGATTTAATTTGAGTTGTCTGTACCAAACCTCTTGTGATTTATACTCAAAACCAACAACCATTTCAGGTTCTTACAACAACCGTGGCATCTAGGTTTTCCCCTCTTGTTCTACCTTCTCAATTACATGATATTCACCAGGAATATAATCAGAGGATTAAGTTGTATGATGCTGAAGGAAATGTGTCAGCCCAAAAACACCTAGACTAGTTCAATGATTTTGTAGACCTAGACGAAGTATATTTTGAAGATGCAAAAATGAGGTTGTTTGCACAAATTCTTGCAGGATAAATCAGTAAGTGGTTCAGAGATCTCTCAGTAGCAAGTATCCTCAATTTTGAAGCCTTTGAAACCAATTTTCTTGCAAAGTGTGGTGACAAGAAAAACCCCCTTCAGTTTCTAACCCATTATAACAACATGAGAAGATCACCTGATAATGTTCCACCCAAAAACCAAAGGAGACTAGCAGTTCCACAAATTAGAAAAAGAGATCAGAGGAACCAAGGTGATTAGAAAATAAGACCTCCCTTTCAAAATAATTATGTAAATGAAAATTTTGATGGAACTTTTGAAGACAACATGCATTGTTGTGATGATAATGAAACATAGGTGTTTTTAACTAAAGAAGAACATGACTATTTCATGGACGCAAATGAAATATTCATGCAGGAGGATGATGAGAGGTTGTCAGTAGAAAAGGAATATTACCAGATAGGGCTGTAGAAAGTCATCATGCAATTCTAGAAACAATATAATCTTCGAAACAAAAAGGTACCTACAAATCTTCCAAAGGGAAACCCTACCAAAGAGTCTCAAAATAATACACCTTCTTCAAGTCATCCTAAGAAAGACTCTATTGCAAAGGATGTTGTAGAGAAAGGAAAGCAAAAGGAATAAACTCAAAAGAAAGTACTTGAAACAAGAAAGGAGACAGTCATCAAAGAGGTAGAGAAAACCTCATATTCCCTTAATTTTGAAAGTGAGATGGCCAAAATTAAAATCTTTGTACCATTCAATGAGTTGATAAAGAATAATTATTATAGAAATTAGATCATCAATATTTTCAAGATGGAAGAAACTTCTAATACTTTGAACATACAAGATGATCATCCTTCCATCTTGTTTGGAACACGTGTAGAGGATAGTAGTGAGGCTGATGAGGTCCCCCCTTTCTATGTCAGTCTGAAGATTCATGATATAACTATGCACAATGGTATGTTGGATTTAGGAGCATCCCATAACCTGATGCCCAAGGTGGTCATGTACCAATTGGTTCTGGACATTACAAGGTATTATAAAGATCGTTTCTCCTTTGATTCAAGGAAGGTGAAGTTCCTGGGCCTAATCAAAGATCTGGTGGTATCATTGTCTCAAATTCCAACAAAAAAAATGGTCATGGATGTAGGAGTTGTTGATATCCCTCCTAATTTTGGCATGTTGTTATCTAGGCCATGGGCTGCAAAGTCGAAAGGGACTCTGCAAATGGATATGTCATATGCCACTATCCCTATTTTTGGTCAATATACGAGGTTGTCCAGGGAATTATTTCTCAAATACGTGGTCAATAACAAAGCCCATCCAAACAACCACCCCATTTATTCTGTGGAAATCGATATTGCTTCCTCTATTTTCTTGAATGATTTGAGTTTTTAAGAAAATGATCCAGAGATTGATATGGCTGCCAAAGACCAATCTGATCAACAAAATGATGCAAAAAAATAGATGTGGAATATGAGATTCGATGGAGTTGTCAGTAGAGAAGGAGCAAGGGTTGGTGTGTGGATTAACCTCTCCAAAGGAAGCACAAAACTATGTTTTTATAAAATTTATTTTGATTGCACAAATAACATGGTTGAATATGAGGCATTAGTATTGGGATTGAATACTTTGAAAGAAATGGTTGCTAAGAGAATAGTTGTACATAGATATTTTGAGATAATTATCAATATGATAAAGGGTATATACCAAGAAAAACATCTTAGGATGAGGGCCTATATAAATATAGTGCTTGGTCTTATTGAAATTTTTTGGAATATAATCTTTTAGTGATTCTAAGGGGGTAGAATCAAATTGTTGATACCCTGGCTACTTCAGCCTCAATATTCAAAATTCCAATTTTCCCTAACAAAAAATATGAGATTGAGGTCAAGCACAGGCCAGCAGTACCAGATAATATTAAGTACTGGCAAGTTTTTGAAGATGATAAACAAATAGAAAGTTTCCTCAAGATGGAGGATGAATTTGAAAACTTGAATATTGATGAGGAATATTGCGGTGACGAAGAAGATACAACTATGTTCACAAATGATGGTTATTTCAAGAATCAGATTGTTGGTAAAGATATATTGCAACTAAAAAATAACATCATTCACAAATGGTTGGTCCCATTAGAGAAACTCTTTGAAAATAATGATGTGGCCAGGAGTCCTAAAATTATTGTAAATGATGGAGATGTTGAAGATTGCAACATTAGGACTCAGGAATATTCCAAGATCATTAAGATGTCCAAGACACTTATCCTAGAGGTTAAGAAAATGTATATCAGTTTAATGAAATAATTTCCTAATGTTT
>JZKD02S0933337.1:606759-617955 GCA_000966675.3 Picea glauca
AATTATAATCCTTTTTCTTCAAATAATCCAAGTGTTATATCAATGTAGAATTATTATCCAATAATGAGCAATAAGAAATGAACAATCACACAAATACACAGTACACCAGTGTTTTATGTGGAACCCCAAATCGGGAGAAAACCAAGGAATTATTTTTCTTATATGTCTTGAATAATTACATTAATTGGAAGCACCAACTTCCTTTGTTTTCTAGATGCAACTGGAAGGAGGCTCCAACACCCTAGTTTCTTGGGCTACAACCTGAGGGAAGCTCTAACTCCCCAATTCTCTGGCTACAACTAGAAGGAGGCTACAACCCCCTATGTTCTCTGACTACAACTGGAAGGTGGCTACAACCACCTTTCCTTGCCTCATCCAACCACCCTAAAGTAGAAGTAGAATGATGGAACCACTGTCACACTATCACTGTGAGATATACCATTGTAAACCTGTACCAATAAACCTGAACCATGCATCAACCATGCATGCATAGGTATATCATTTGGTTACCTCATAAACCTATAGGTATTCAATATTCTCAAGTGTATCTTAAATGAGAGAGCCTTGCCTCTTATTTATACTCTCCAAGTAGCTTCCTTAAAAACATCTTCTAGGTCACATTGCCCACTTTCCTTATTTTAGACATTAACCCACTTCTAATTTCTCCATTAAATTTATTATTTAAATAATTTATTTTGTACTCAATTTGAATTGTATTACACTCATCAATTCACTTTATTATTTACCTTCTAAAATCTCTTAAACCACTTTGACTACTTTGACCTTTTGGGGCTTCTAGATGACATAAGAGGGTCCTCCAACTTCGTACGACCATAACTCTCAAACTGTGAGGAGTTATGTGACATTCCACATACCACCAGAAATGGAGTGACATGTACCATCCATATATAATATTATTACTTGCAAATATATCAAAACACATACCATTATCCATCAAACAAACTTGGATCCATTACCCAAACCTAGGTTCTCCAACTTCTCATGGCCATAACTCTCTAATCGTGAGGAGTTATGTGACATTCCACATACCACCGGCAATGGAATGACAAGAACTATCCATATAGGATAGTTTCATTTACAAATTCACTGACCTTCATCTCATTATTCCACAAATAAGCATGGGTTCTCTAACCATACTTCTAGGATAACTCAATCCGCAAAGTGTCTTCCCATGAGGGCTTTCACCATAAGGGGACCACTTTGGAGTTCACCCATTTCTACTTATTATCAACCATGACGAGACAATAACGAGTCATATTTACATCAAACAATCTTGGGTCCATTACCCAACCTTTGTGCTACGGGACTTTCTTCAAGGGTTGACATCAATGACAACCAACCTTAATCAACACAAGACACTTAGCCCAGAGGTCAAGCAAAGGTATATCAATTTAATGAAATAATTTCCTAATGTTTTTTCCTGGAGTTATGAAGATGTGAAATTGTATGATACCAAGGTGATTCAGCATGTGATTCTAATAAAAGAGGATCATAAACCTTTCAAATAGAAATTAAGAAGAATCAATCCTTTGATGTTGCCCTTGATTGAGAAAGAGATAAATAATTTGTTTTAAGCCAAGATCATAGTGTCTCTGAGATTTTCTAAGTGGGTGGAAAATATGGTACTTGTCAGAAAGAAGAGTGGAGAGATCAGATTATGTGTACATTTTAGAAATCTGAACATGGTGTCTCTCAAGGACAATTACCCACTGCCTAAGATGAATCACATTCTACAGAAAGTGGTGTGTTCTCAAAAAATTTCAATGTTGGATGGTTTCTCTGGGTACAATCAAATCATGGTGCACCCTAATGATCAGGAAAAGACAACCTTTACAACACCATGCGACACCTTCATGTATGCCAATATGCCTTTTGGGCTCATGAATGCAGGAGAAACATTTCAAAGGGCTATGTATATAGCTTTTGTTGACCAGAAAGATAAATTTATTGTTATTTACTCAGATGATATCACTATGTATTCAGTTTCTAAAGAAGAACATCTTAAACATCTAAGGAGGGTTTTTCAAAAGTGTAGGAAGTTTGGCATTTCATTGAAGCCCAAGAAGTCTAATTTTGGCATGGAAGAGGGGAAGCTTCTTGGTCACATTATTTCAAAGGAGGGAATAAAGATAGATCCCAGCAGAGTTGAGGGAATCTTAAAAATTGGCACACCAAGAAGCAAGAAAGAAGTGCAATCTTTCCTGGGGAAAGTAAGCTTTCTGAGAAGATGCATCCCTAACCTGGCTGAAATCATAAATCATATCACTAACATGCTCAAGAAAGGAAGTGAGATAAAGTGGACCGCTGGAGCCAGAAAATCCTTTGAAGACATTAAAGTAGCATTGACCAAGGCTCCAGTGTTGGCCAGTCCTGATTTTGATAAAGAATTTATATTCTTTTATTTTTCCTCTGTGCACACCATTTCTGGTGTTTTATCACAAAAGGATGAGAAGAATTTTGGGAGGCCCATAGAATACTATAGTAGGACATTGAGGGATTCCCCGTTAAAGTATGATATCATGGAAAAGCATGCATATGCACTAGTCAAGGCCCTGAAGGAGTTTAGAGTTTATATCTTGCATTCTCATACCACGACCTATGTGCCTAGAAGTTTTGTGAAGGACATTTTAACTCAGCCTGATCCTGAGGGAAAAAGGGGAAAGTGGATAGTTGTGTTGTTGGAGTATGACCTTGAGATCAAACCTACAAATTTGATCAAAGGACAAGGACTTTCCAAGCTGATGGCACAGAAAAATTGTGAACTCTTCGGAATTAACTTCAATGTTGATTTGTCAGTAGACCCAAAAGAAGAAAAGATCCCTCAGGTATCTCAAAAACTCCTTGGATCCCCATGGTATGCTGACATATTTTATGTGTTGAAAAATTTGAAGGCTCCTCCTGAATTGAGCAAAACCAAGGCTAGGTTTTTAAATCTAAAAGAAAAAAAAAATTGTATTGTAAATCAATCTCTGTATTTGAAGGATCCAGGAGGAATCTTGCTGAGATGTTTGTTGGAGGGAGAAGTAGAGAAGACCAGTCGATAGTTTCATAAAGGTGATTGTGAAGGGAACCACTATTGTAAAACTACTGTGCACAAAATATTGAGTTTTGGTTTCTATTGTCCTAGCATTTTTTCTGATGTCTAAAAGGAAGTTTCAAGTTGTCATGAATGCCAAATTTTTTATGGGAAGAGAAAATTGCAACCTTTTCACTTGAAGCATCTCTGTTGAAGCACCTTTTAGACAATGGGGCCTTGATTTCATAGGAGAAATTCATCCACAGTCCTCAACTTATCACAAGTGGATAATGAAAACCACAAATTACTTCACCAAGTGGATTGAAGCAGTTCCCACTAGGCAAGCCACAAATTTTTTTATCATTCAGTTTTTGGAGAACAATATTTTGTTCGATTTTGGTTGCCCAATAAAAATCATTATAGACAATGCAACAACATTTAAGTCCAAAAGGATGGAAAATTTTTGCAGTGATTACAATATAACTCTTGTCCATTCCACAACTTATTACCCTCAAGTTAATGGGTTGGCTGAGTCATCTAATAAAATCTTGACCAGAATTATCAAAAAATTGTTGCAATATAACTTAAAGGCTTGGCACAAGAAAATTATCTATGCAATATGGGCTTACAGAATCACTAAAAAAATATCTATTGCTACTTCACCCTTCCAGATTGTGTATGGCACAGAGGTTATTTTTCCTAATTCATTAGGACTTCCAGTGATGAGATTTATATAGGAGAAATATGTTGAACCAGATGTCTCTCAAAGGATAATAGATGAACTAATCAATGTCTAGAAAACAAGAGAGAAATCCTTCAACAGCTCTCAGTTGCACCAAGACAGGATTAAAAAATATTTTGATAGGCATACTAAGGAAGATGATTTGAAAGTAGGAGATTTGGTGTTGAGATGGGATACCATAAATGAAGATAGGGGAAAGCATGGGAAATTTGACCATCTATGGTTGGGACCTTTAAAAATTGTGGCATAGCATGGAAATAATGTCTATCTGCTACAAGAACACAATGGATATCTCGTTGGTGGATGACCTGTGAATGGCAGGTTTCTCAAGAATTATCTCACTTAAATGAATTTTCACCCTTTCCATTCATTATGTACAACCATTTTTTCTTTTCATTTAAAGCAATTGGAATCAAAACAACAGAAATTGAAGTCCGAAGCGAAGGCCTTAAGTTATGTTGAGTATAATTTGAGTTTTGAGAATAAAATGTTGATCAATTTAGTTGCAGAGGTAAAATAAATCCCAATGGGTAGGCACTTGGTATGTCATTCTTTGTTACCTCGTCGGGAGGATAGAATCCCAAATTAGAGCCCAAGTTATCACCATTAAAAGTTTTGTGTGAAATCAAGGTTTCTGGACTTAGCGAGATGCCAGATTGGTTTGGAGGCTTGACAAACTAGAGGATGGGGATAAATTTGGAAAGAAAAGGCTAAAATGGTAGGGGCTCTAAGTAGATGGGATCCGATACATCATAGATCGTGAGCACTCCAGATCGATGGTCGAGGATCATTTTGGGAGGTGAAGTTGTGCGGAGGATAATTCCAGAAAGCAGGCCGAAATCTAAACCGTGGTTTTCAGTTGGTACCATGTGGCACCACCAAATGCATTTTGGGGTGAAAATTGGGTTTTCCCAAACCACTTCCTCACACCCCCAAAATTTGGAAAAGGTATAAAAGGGAATTTTTCATGTATTTTATTATTCTTTCAAAAAGACTGGACCATTTGAAACTTGACATGACCACCTTCGTTCGACTACAACTTCATAGTGCGCCATTGCACACCATTTCCACTCATATACATGTATTTTTCATCGCCACCATGGACCCTATCATAACTTCAGTAACATAGCAATACCCTATGTCGAATGAAGAAGCTCTAATTGACTTAGATTTAGACGTTTTTAACACCAAAATTACCATTTCTCCCATCTCTATGTCTAGAAGCAATTTGTCCGATAATATAGGAAAGAATATACCATTCCTTGAAGCAGTCTAGGCCACCATAGTCTCTTATGTTGTCGAAGTCGCTTTCCTTTTTCCCAAATTCATAGGTTCGTGTGCAGAGCAGTATTCATAGGAAGAAAAACTCTTCGTAAATAAACAAGGGTCTGAGGTCATGTGTAGGGTAGAGAGTATATCAATTCGGGATGCCCTCAATATACTAGAGTCTTTATCCACAGTGTCTGAACCTTTCAATGAATAAAATATAATTAGGGTATATAGAGATTGTCCATCAGAAGTCAGATATCTATTTTTACAGACAATTGTCAAACCAGAACATCTTTCAGAGAGATTGTCTTTGCCAATGAATGTGAGTATAATGGTTATTGAGGTCCAATGGCTTTGTTCCCTGTTGAGTCAAATTTTAGGTCTAGATAATGACAAACATGTGGTCAAGGTCATGTTGGGTTTCCTATTGACATTTTTTCAGTCAGAATCTAGTCTTTCAGTCCATATTTGTTTTGATCAATTCATAGTTGATAATATTCATAAACATCTAGTGAATTTTCACTCTCTACGATATCTAAGATATTACACCTATTTGCTAAAGATTTTCTTGGAAACCAATAAGAGAGAATTTCCAGAAGAAGCATTCATATCAACTGAATGTAAGAGGATTTCATTACTTGTCTTCATCAACAAAGTTATGTCCAGGGTTTACAGTTTGATTTTCAACACCAACCTACCTAGAGTTTTAGATGATATGAGGAGCTATCTGCAACCAAACCCAGAAAGCAGAGTAGGAGACTGGGTAATGTTCATGCATTCAACAATAATTTGGGTTTATGGTTTTAATGAATCCCCCTATATACTGCCAATTTTTCTGACCCCAAGATTTTTTCCCCTTGAATTCATCAGGAAAAGAATCATATTTGAGACAGAGCATTTCCTAAAGTTGCGCTAAGCCTCCAACCTCAAGTTCCCTTTTATCATTGGCCCTTTCATTTTCAAAGCCAGATCTTGTTTATCTCATATTCAAGCAAAGCTCAAAGATTTTGGTTTTTCATAGCTACATGGAAGAAGATATGATCCACAACAAATCACATCCAAGAGAATATTGATGAACAAACAGGCCCCTTATGAGCATGAACATGTTGAGGGTTTTGATAAGCTAGAAAACCTAGAAGTTTGTGTTGTTATGGAAGCAATCCTGCAACCAACTCAAACACAACAAGTGGAGGCAACCCTACAACCGAGTCAAACAAAGCAATATCCTCAGAAACTGATATTCAAAGTCCCCAAGTTAAGTGTTTATAGCAAGAGAAGCAGTGTAGAGGCTATGGGAACCAGTGATCAATAGTCTGCTCCTAAGAATATGAAGATTACACATGTTGATACTGAGAGGGGGGTGAATCAGCATCAAGTACAATTTAAAACCTTTTTTCAAATTATACTTAAACCATTCAATTATATCCAATGAGCAAAGAACAATAGTATAAGAGTTACACCAATACACCACAGTACACCATGCACAATATATGAGAAATAATCAATAGGTATTGTTCAATGGAAGTAATGACTTCCAAAGGTATCTACAACTTCCAAATGTAAAGGGAGGGACAAAAACCCAAGAGAAATATACAATCCTCAAATATCAAGAAAGGGTTTAACTCTTCATCCTTTCCCCTTCCTTCCACCGAAGAATATATGAGAGATAATAAAACGTTACATTAAATCATCACCATCAACCAACCATCACATAGAACCTGATAATGCTTCATGAGAATTCTTCAACTTTTGCAATTCTTCAATTCTTGGAATAATCTGATCCTGTAGATAATATTACTCAATGTATTTTCTGAAACTTCTCCAAGTTTCACTCCTTGAATCCTCCCCAAAAGGAAGTTATAGAAAGAATGGTAGACCTTATTCAATTTTGGTTTATTCAGGAGACTTAACTTGTATATAATGCCCCGTGCTCAATATTTAACATCAAATTCGGAAAATCACACACAAGAAACTACAGTCTGTACTATTTCCAATGAAAATTTTCCCACATCATTTGGATTCTCTATGAAGAATTTATGATTGTTTTACTCGGAACACCTCTTTATTGACTAGCTTCAGGACTGGTCAAAAACCCCATCTTCCATAGAGTGTATCTCCATAACTGTATTGAATTAAAATCTGAAATTTTACCACAAGTACCATGACATGTTTTCTCAATACCATAGAAATTTCACCATCTAAATCTTCCTATAAAACAAGTTATAGCGAAAATGGTAAGATGACCTGAAAATAACATACCTTAGAATACATCACCAAAAGACTTCATCCTCCCTTGAAATCCGGCCTTCTTTACTTCTGGTTTCCTCTAAAATTCGAATTGTATTTCAGATGAATGTATAATGATGTTTATTTATACCATTTATGTCACTTACTTTTAACATTAAGGCTGACCTGACACTTTCTTATTTTGTAATTCATTTCTTTAATTATCTTCAGGGCCTACATGTACTTCCTTCTTCAATTCACTTTGTCATCTTCAAAAATTCATTTCTCCTCAACCATGAGGATCCACGTGACATTCCACATACCACCGGAAACAACATGAGGTATACTATCCATCCATGAGTGTTGTATCTTCATGTGCATTTTCCTTCATTTCCAAATATCTTCATCACTCTTGTGGTCCAAAACTAATGACTAGGGTTGACATCAATGACAACAACCAATCTTCCAACAGTCAATCTCCCCCTTTTTCATTGATGGAAACACTCATGCTCCCCCTATCATCATGATCCCAATTTATCTCCCGCTTTGACATCAATGGAAAAGGGTAGGTCTACTCCCCCTAAGTTTAATGGAAAAATGTAACTCTCTTCTTTAGGGTTGTTCCCCCTCAACATTGCCACCCTTTCTCTTCAAGATGATGAATTTGTCTTGATCCCCGCATGTGTGAAGAACATCCACTATCTATGTACCATTCATCTTCTTCTTTACATTCTTGAACGGTTAATGATATTTGACAATCTTCATTGTTTGGAATATCTTTCCTTCTCCATACTGTGTTTGGCATAGGGACATCTTCATTCATATATCTACAATCTTGTGCTTTTTGACCAAGATAATTTCATTTTTAGCATACAATATTTTTGTCCATCAATGGGTAAAATGAATTATAACTTATATTGACAAATCCACAATTTTTTCCATATCTTATGTTTTCACCATTCATGTTTCTTGCATATTTGTTCCTTTCATTGATTCTGCAATTAATTTCCTTATGTCCAAAATTTTTGCAAGTATAACAATGACCAAGAAATAAATTTTGATACCTGGGAGTAAGTGACCTTCTTTGTGATGTAGTCCATCTGGGTTCATGATCTACTCTTCTGTAGTTTCCTTCATACTGATTGAATCTTATTTGATTCCCGAAGGTAGGAGGTCTTCTTGGATATTCATCTCTTGTGTAATCATTCCTTCTTTTTGGTATCCAGGTCCACTTCTCATCAATTGTCTGTGTAGCTCTTTCTTCAACCTTCTTGTTGGTATTTGCATATTCTTTGTATGAAGTTTCACCCATGCATCCAAGATGTGTTAATTCTTTTGGCACGTGAGAGTTTCTTAAGCTCTTCCTCAATGAGACAACTTCTTGTTCAAGTTTCTCACAATCTTCTTATTTCTTCATCATTTGGACCTTATTTACTTATGCTATTCTTCTTGACTCTTCGAGTAGAGTTTTCAAGGAAATGGTTTCTTCTCTTAGTTTCTGAAAGTCTTCTAATTTTTTCTTTAAGATTACAACTGTCTTTTCATAACTACTCAATTCACTTCTTAGTTTTCTACATGTGTCTTTGAGCTTGCTATTTTCAATCTCAACATGCTTTAATTTTTTAAGAGTCTCATCTTCTTGTTGAATCATTTCTACTTCATGATTTTATTCTTCTTCATTGTTATCTCTTTCAATCCTTGGATGAGGACATTCAAATTCAACATGTCCTACTCCTTCACAATTAAAGCAAAAGAACTGACCTCTATTTGCTTCATTGAAATCTGAGATGTTGAAATTTGCTTCAACTTCTTTTTCTTATTCTGCATCTTCCCTTGCATAAAGGTCTTGTAGCTTGTCCCAAATCTATTTTTTTGATGCACATGATCCCACCTTGTATTTCACTGAATCTGTCAATCCATCCAGGATGGTATCTATTGCCAATTTTTTATTCCTTTTTGCTTCCTTCTGAGCTGCAGTCTTTGGTTTCTTTAAAGGATTGGATCATGAAGCAACTGAGAACCAAACATCTGTCCCAAGATATTTCAAGTAAGTTTCCGTTCTATTACTCTAGTATTCAAAATTGCTTCCATCAAATGGTGGAATCCCATTTGGAATGTTGTCTTCCATTTCTTCTTAGGACCTTCCTTCCAGTGGTTAAACTATACTGAAGGTAATCTGCTCTGATACCAATTGTTGATCTTGAGAGGGGGGTGAATCAGTATCAAGTACAATTTAAAATATTTTTTCAACTTATACTTATCCATTCAATTATATCCAATGATCAATGAACAATAGTATAAGAGTTACACCTATACACCACAGTACACCATGCACAATATATGAGAAATAATCAATAGTTATTGTTCAAGGGAAATAATGACTTCCAAAGGTAGCTACATCTTCCAAATGTAAAGGGAGGGATAAACCTCCAAGAGGAAGATACAATCCTCCAATATCAAGAGAGGTTTTAACTCTCCATCCTTGCCCCTTCCTTCCACCTAAGAATATATGAGAGATAATAAAATTTTACATTAAATCATCACCATCAACCAAACATCACATATAACCTGATAATGCTTCATGAGAATTCTTCAAATTTTGCAATTCTTCAATTATTGGAAAACTATGATTCTGTATATAATATTAATCAATGTATTTTCTGAAACTTCTCCAAGTTTCACTCCTTGAATCCTCCCCAAAAGGAAGTTATAGAAAGAATGGTAGACCTTATTCAATTCTGGTTGATTCAGGAGACCAAACTTGTACATAATGCTCCGTGCTCAATATTTAACATCCAATTCTAAAAGTCACATACAAGAAACTAAAGTCCGTACTATTTCCAATGAAATTTGTCCCACGTCATTTGGATTCTCTATGAAGAAGTTATGATTGTTTTACCCGGAACACCTATTTATTGACTAGCTTCAGGACTGGTCAAAAACCCTATCTTCCACGGAGTGTACCTCCATAATTATAGAGAATAAAGAGATAAAACTTTTACCACATGTACCTTAACATATATTCTAAATACTATAGCAATTTCACCATTTGAATTGTTCTAGAAAAAAAATTATAGCGAAAATGGTAAGATGACCTGAAAATAACATACCTTAGAACACATCACCAAAAGACTTCATCCTCCTTTGAAATCCGACCTTCTTTACTTCTGATTTCATCTCAAATTCGACTTGTATTTCAAATGAATGTATAATGATGTTTATTTATACCATTTATGTCACTTCATTTTAACATTAGGGATGACCTGACACTTTCTTATCTTGTAATACTTTTCTTTAATTATCTTCAGGGCCTACATGTACTTCCTTCTTCATTTCACTTTGTCATCTTCAAAGATTCATTTCTCCTCAACCATGAGGATCCACGTGACGTTCCACATACCACCTAAAACAACATGATGTATACTATCAATCCATGGTTGTTTTATCTTCATGTGCATTGTACTTCATGTCCAAATATATTCATCAATCTTGCAGTCCAAAACCAATGACTAGGGTTGACATCAATGACAACAACCAATCTTCCAACAACACAGTCTCCACAGATAGTGAATTTGGAGGAGGAAGAGCCTAAAGAATAAGTAAATATAGATATGGTGGAGAGTGGCACTATCTGATCCAAATTTTATGAGTAGAATGAAATGACTGCAGATTATTAACATATGCTTAACACAAAATAAGAGAGATATAGTAAAATTGGTTTTCTATTCAATAAGGCAATAAGTTGAAAGTGTAAAATGCAACAAAAAACAAGCTTGTTGGAATGGTGGTGGCTTATCTCTGAGGAGAGATGTGACGGTTGCGCTCATTCACAAGAAGATAATTACAATGAGGATCTAAAGGCCTTTTTACAATAAACAGGAGTTTCAAAAACCCTAGACATCCAAAAACCTAACCCTAGGAG
>JZKD02S0933337.1:618005-657439 GCA_000966675.3 Picea glauca
CCTAGACATCCAAAAACCTAACCCTAGGAGATGAAGCACCAAAAGTCATGTGGGCCCCATTTGGGTAAGTTAGTACATCAACTTCCCGGGGTCGTAAATTTCACATAAGATATTCGTTTTAGGTGTATGATAGCTCGGGGTTTCATGATGGAATTTTTTTACTGCAACATACCCAAAAAAACATCATTTAGGGCCTCAAAACAGCTCCAGAAGTTCAAGACCCAAAAAATTGCTAAAAATAGTAAATTACAAAAATTGCCAGAAAGTTGTTTTGAGCCAGCTGCAAAAGGTGGGTGGCCACTGATATCCACCTAGATCAATACTCCCTCCTTTGGAATAAATGGTCTCCATTGCATTGATTTCCCCCATCAGACGAGAAAATTTCTGTTGAATTTGGCCCCGGGTGAGCCACTTGCCTTGGTGCAAGAGATGCCCTGCTTTGACGACTCGATAAAGCTTGATCCTTTATTGTCAAGTGCCCTTGATCTTTGTGTCCAAAATCTGATCATTAGATTCATGTTGTATGCAGTCAAGGTTGAGCTCTGTTGGTGTCAGTTTTTCTTCTACGTCTGAGGTGTCCAATAATGGTGGGAAATAAGGCCGAAGGAGGTCCACGTTGAACATTGGGTTCAACCCAAGGAAAGGAGGAATGTTGAGATCAAAATAATTATCCCCCGTAGCCTTGGTGATGGTGTACGACCCATAACGGAGCCAACCAAAAATGCAGTTGGTGCTTCCTATTTTATACTTGATGTTGAGGTGGAATTGTTGTAAGTATGTGGACCACTTTTGATGGCGGTCATTTTGTAATTTTCCTTGTGTCTGCATGAACTACAGTGGCTTATGATCAATGTGGATGACTGTATCCCTCCCAACAATGTAATGTCTTCACTGGTGGCAGTCTTGCACAATGGAGTACATTTCTTTGTCGTAATTAGGGTACTTACGGACAACATCTGATAGTGTCTCACTATGATAGGCCACGGGGTGGTCGTGCTGAGTGAGAACGGTGCCCACAACATAGTCTAAATCATATGTCTTGATCTCAAAGGGATGATGCAGGTCTGGTAGTGAAATTACTGGGGTTGAGCATAAATGTTACTTCAAATCATCAAACGCATGTTGTTTGGATTGGCCCCGCGCAAATTTTTCCTTATCACCACCCCTAGTTATTTGGCTAAAGGCCCATGCAATATGGGAGAATACCAACACGAAGTTGTGGTAGAAATTGGCAAGGCCCAAGAAGCCCTGACGCTTAGTGAGTGTGGTTGGGGCTAGCCAGTCATGGATGACTTGGATCTTGGTTGGATCCACATGTTTTCCATGATGATAAAAAATGTAGCCCAGGTAATGGACCCTGTCCATGCCAAAGGAGAATTTTTCCAAGCTGGTGTATAGCTTGTGCTGCCCCAGGGTGTGCAGAACCTGCTTAATATGATGCAAGTGTTTTTCCCAAGACTTGTTGTAAATGAGAATGTCATCCAGATACACTACTACAAAATTATTGGTGAATTGTCACAATATATTGTCCATCATCATCATGAAAGTGGTTGGAGCATCTGTCAAACCAAAGGGCATGACCAACCATTCAAAAGGCCTTCCTTTGACTTGAAGGCGGTCTTCCATGCATCTATATGTTCTATCGAGAACTGGTGGTAGCCAGACTTCAGATCAATCTTACTGAAGTATTTGGTCCCCATGAGTTGATCAAGGAGGTCGTCGATTTGGGGAATTAGGTACTGGTTTCTAACTGTGATTTTATTCAGGGCCCAGTAATCAATGTAGAGTCGTCGGGTTCCATATTTCTTCTGTACCACCACAATTGATCTCTCGCAAGGTGATGAGATAGGATGGATGTTTCCCTTGTGGAGTAGTTCTTAGATATGTTACTTGATCTCCTCATTCTATAACATAGAGCGATGATAGATTGGCCCATTGGGAAGCGATGCGTCAAGGGTCATATTGATGGGGTGCTTGACCTGACACTACAGAGGTACCCCGGTAGGCGAGGAGAAGATATCTAAGTATTCTTCAATGACCTATCTACTTGTTTTTGCTATGTGGAGAGGTTGGTCACATAGACCTTGGATGTGGCTGTGATCTTTCACTCATTCCGAGAGCGAACCAGGAATAAGACAAACTTCTCCATTTGAGAGATGACATTCCTGCATTACTTGGCGGAGATCAGGGAAATAACACTAGGTGGGACTACGTCGGGTATCATGTACAATTTATTGTTCAAAGTAATAATAACACTATGAGGCCTAGAATCATATACAACATGACGTTTCCATAAATAAGGTTGGCCCAAAATAACATTACAAACTTCAAGAGGAGAAACATCACACAATACCTCATCTTTGAAGGGCTTGATGTCGTACGATAGTCAGTACTGTTGGTTGACGCGGAGATTGCTTCCTTGGCGAAGCCATCCAATTGTGTAGGGTTGTGGATGCGGCGTTGTCAGCAGGGCCAACTGCTTGACAACCTATGCTGAGATGAGGTTCTTCTGGTTACCGCTATCAATGATGAAGTGCAATGGGGTGCCTTTTACCCACATTTGTGAATGGTAGAGGCACTCTCCTTCTTTTGGCTCGTTTGGTTCATCGGGCTGGAGCTTGGTGGTTGCAATGGTGGCACTGGGTTCCGCGTCAATGATCTATCTTCCCCTTTCTGGTTTTGAATCTAGTTAGAACCTGCATCTGATTCAGTGGCTTTCACTTCAGCCACTAATGACTGCTTTGAGAGGCAGTCAACAATGTTATGCCAAGGGCTCTTATGGAAGTCACACCACTTCCCGGTATCATTCTTTGTCTTTATGGTGTCCCTCTTTTCTTGCGTCTTGGACTGGATGTCCTAATATTTTCTGTTGGCATAGGTGTAGTCCCAGGGTTCAGTTCTAATAGTGCACCAACAAGCCATAACTACTGGCCCTTTCAGCAACACCTGCAAAGCAGGTGTAGTCTCACCCAAAGTAGCTATAGGGGGTTGCAGGACATAGGTGTCTACAACCAGAGGAAATGAAAAGTGGATCCAAGGAAACACTCTCACACAAATCTAGTTAGTATTTATATTTCTTAAGCCTATTGTGTGAACTATATCTCAGATCTAACACAATATTGCATTAACAGTATATCAGAGATCAGAAGAACACAACATCAATCACACACAACAACAAGATATATGTGGTTCATGCCTTCCCTAGGGCTACATCCATGGAATTGCTCTTTATAATATATTAGATGAAAGCATATAGTTCTATCTGCACTCTGATCTTGCATATCTCTCTTTCTCTCTCTCCCCTCCCTATGCACCCAACTGTAGGGTTGATCTTCACACCCAACTGAATATCTTACAACACATACTTCTCTCACCACACAATACTTATCTCTCAACAATAACAACAACCATTCATCATACATAATCGACCCCATCCCAAGTCCTCTTGACCTTTATTTATACATTACAATGACTCTCAGAGAACCTTAGACCAAAACCTAGCTGCCAAAAACCCTAAATACCAAAACCCTAGGTGTCTAAAACCCTAGGTCAACTTGACTCACATTTTCAGGGCTTCACCAGCCTGTCTTTCCTTATTTCCCGTGAGGTGCTCCAAAGCATCCATTGGTGGATTTTTTTTCTTGTTGAGTTTTCCATGATCCATCTTCCTTGCTAATCTATCTTCCTCAATATCCCTATCCAACGACTTGCTTTCTCTTACTTCTCTCCATCTTTTCTGCTCTTTTGGCCACTATGACCCAATCTCAGTCAACTTGTCTTTCGTGCAGTTCATGCTTCATGCTTCTTTCCTTAATCTTCTCAACCTTCCATAACCAAGGTCCAATAGTCCCCCAACACTCACATGTGACTCGTCCCGAGGAACTTTAGTTTTGAACCTTATGTTTTTCTTTGTCATGAGACTGCATGGGGAAACCTGTGCTTTCTGCTCTATGCCACCCTTTTTTCCTTGTGCAAACTGTCTTTTTTGTCTTTGGTACCCAGTTTCAACTACACCTGGTACCTAGACCCTTTTTCCCATGCTTCTACTGAGAGTTGCGAGGTAGTTGGTTGTCATAGTATAATTTCAATTCACTCCCATTCACCAAACCTTCCTTCCATTATCCATTCAAAGTATTCAACTGCGCAACTCCTCCTTATATAACATAAGAAACCTCAGATGTTCCAAGCCAATGTGTCCTAAACTTCCCTAGATGCTTCATGAACTTGTTTTCATATACCAATACCAGATCTCCTTGCTTAAAGGATTTCTTCTTGATGTTCCTATCATGATATGCCTTTTCTCTTTCCTTCTTGATGCAGAAGCATCCCTCACGTCAAGTGAGCCAACACGGAAGCGGAAGACAGCTGGAAGGCGTCCAGCACAAATTTTTGAAAACACCTTGAAACTGTTGCACAAACATTAATGGGGAAATTTAATGAAGCGCACTCATATATTGTAATCAGACCTTGAGCCATATGCTCTCATCTGAAGTGGATGGAGGCATTTATAGTAGTAAATGTAATTAGGTAGAATTGAGTTTTAGATTAGATAGTTTTAGAAGAAAAGAGGAAAAACGGATAAAGACACCCTCATTGTGCATTATAACATAATTCAGGAATAGTTAGAAGAATCCAGAGCATAGAGAAGAGAAGCAAAGAACTGTGCAAAAACAACCATGTATAGTTATTTGGATTAATAGAGAGTTTAATTCAAATTCATGGAGTTGTGTTTGTTCTCTGTGTATGTATGTTAAATGCTATGCTCATGAGTATTTACTTCCTGTTATGCATTTGCTGTTATTCTGTGTATATGATTTCATGTGTTGAGATTGAAGTCTGAGAGGAAGTGGAAGTCGTCCACAAGGAGTGCGTTGACAGAAGGCTCAGATAGTTTAACTCTTGTTCTCATTCACCCAGAATTGAAATTGTTTTATAAGAGCCGTGCAAGGAGTGCGCAGGCAGAGGAAGTCTCAGTTGTGAATTTGAGTGAAGAGTTGAAGGACTTCTGTCACAGGTGTGCGCAGAGTCAAGGAGTTCTCAGATATTTTAAAAATATCTGAAGATTGCCACAAGGAGTGCATGCAAGGACCCTCTTCGAGGTTGAAGTTGGTGTGGAAACTCAGGAGGGATAAGGCCCTTAGGCTCATCGAAGAGAAGCACTGGAAATTCATGTCGTAGAGTGTGTAAACCAGGCGTTGCATGGCTGCACCACCAGAAGATGAGTTCTGTGGTGGAACACTTAGTTATTTTCAAGAAAATCCTCATGGAGGAAGAAATCGATGGTTAGGGTCTTGTGGAGAGGATTGGTGAAATCCCACCAGTCGTTGGATCTGTCAAAGAGGCGAGGAGGTTACGACTGTGTTCGGAGTTCAAGCTCCAGGGGTCATGAGCCGTTGGATCGTGGATCAGTTACCTGTCAACCGTCTGATCTGACAGGAGTTGCATAGGGTTTAAACCCTCGTGAGAAGAGTAAGAATCCAAAGAGGCATTGGAATATCGAGCCATCAGAGTTCAGAAATTCAGGATTCACGAGAGCAGAAGATCGGGAATTTCCATAGGAAGAATCCTGGAAGGATCTGAACCGTCCATTCATTTGAGATGCGTGTTAGATATCGAAAGGGAGTTGAAGTTTTTCATTTCGTGAGTCCTAGGGATGAGGCATCCAGGACATCAGAAATTGTGAAATCCCGAGAATCAACCAGGGCCGTCCATCAGGGGGAGGACGTATTGAAGTAATCAGAGCCATCAGGAAAAGTCCCGACAAGGAAGTCATTTATCGGTGTTTGGGTCATCGGGATATCGGGGATCTTGGTAACGAGGTGTTTGTGCATTTTGGAATGATGAACCCCGAAACCCCGACAAGGAGGAAGGTGCCATCATGCGGCCAACTGTCATTACATCGGAAAGGAGGGAAGTGCCATTAAGGGAGCCAGCTATCAGTATAGCGGCGAGTCGAGATTCGAGAAATCGGGAATCCCGAAGGCCAGTGTTTTCAGCATTTGAAATCTCGTAGCCCCGACGAGGGATAAGACTGTGGTCATGAGATAATTTTCGTATGGGTCAAGGCCTATAGCCAGGAGGGCTAACGCATAAAAGGGCATGTCGGGATTCGAGGGATCGTGAGTCCTGAGGGCATGTGTATTTTGACATTGAAATGATCGAAACCCCGATGAGAGTTATGATTGCGGTCACATCGGGGAGGAAAAAGGACCAGGTATAGCCAGGAGGGGCTAAGGAAACCAAGGAGCGTATCGAGGACCGGGGATCGGTAAAACAAATTGTTTGGGCATTGCAAGTGTCAAAGTCCCGATAAGAGGAACCCCGATAACAAAAAGGCCAGCGTTGATTTAGAAGAAGGGGAGACCTAGTGTTTAGTTGTTGTGGGTAGAAAATTTCCCGATAGGGAATCATAAGAGCTTTCAGTTCTTCGGGCCGAAGAAGGAAGAAAGATCCTATGAGCGGACATGCCTAGCAAGTGTGCCTGCGTCAAGTGGTATCAGAGATTAGAAAATTCTTTTCTTTCTGTAGCAGAGAAGAAGGAAATTCACCATGCCGCTGAGGAGAAGGGATAGGCAATCACCCGATTCAGAGGAGGAAAGGGAGATGCCCAGAGTTAGGGTTAGGCAAGTGCATAATCTAGACATGGAGAGAGAAGTGTGTAATCTCCGTGCCAGAATGGAGGACATGGAGACATCACAAAGGCGCAAATATGATGCAGGAGATATCGGTGAATCCGAAAATGAATATGATGTTGGGCATGGAGATGAAGAAATCCTAGCGGAAGATGCAGCAAGTGAATGCTTACTTAAAGTTGTTGCAAGGTGAGTACAAAGGTAAAAATGGACATTCCAGTTTATGAGGGAAACCTGGATGTAGAAGAGCTTCTAGACTGGATTATAGCTCTAGACACTTACTTCGACTATGAAGATGTTGAAGAGGACAAGAAAGTCAGGCATGCCGTCATGAGATTAAAAGGACATGCAACCTTGTGGTGGGATGAACTACAAGCGGATAGGCATTGCCAAGGCAAGAAAAAAATTAAGACCTGAGACAGGATGATTGCAAAGATGAAGGAAAAATTTATTCCCAGAGATTATCAAATCACTCTGTTCAGGAGGATGCAGAACCTAAGACAGAAGATGATGACAGTAAAGGAATATATCAAAGAGTTTTACAGGTTGAATATTAGGGTAGGTCATCGCGAAAGCAATGATGAGAAAGTGGCCAGGTATATGAATGGCCTGAGATATGAGATTCAGGATGAAATGAGTATGGAAACCATCTGAACGGTGGAAGATGCTTATCAAATGGATTTGAAAGCTGAAGAGAAGATGAGCCGTAAGAAAGGTCAGTGAGGACGAGGCAGGAGTCAACCCAAAGGCAAATCGGTTTCCTAAGATAAATACCAGAAGCCCAAGGATGACTGGAAAAAGCCTCAGACGAGAACCGAGAGAGGTGGAAGTTCACAGCGAGGCCAGCATGTTGAAAAGAGGGGGTAGCATACAGAGTAGAGAGGAGGATATGCTGATAACAATATGTTTCCTCATACCAAAGGTAGAGGAAGAGGAAGAGGTGGAGTAATCACATGCTTCACCTGTGGGAAAAATGGGCACAGGTCATTTGAGTGTCCAGAGAAAAAGAAAGAGGTTGGGGAGACTCACATTGCCGAGGCATAGAGGTGAGATGTTGAGGCAGAATACACTGAAGGCGGAAGATCGCTAGTGATACGGAAGGTCCTTTTGATGCCACAGAAGGAGATGGAGAATTCAACGCAGAGGAATAGTATTTTTAGGACTGCTTGCAAGACCAAGGATAGAGTGTGCAAGGTCATTGTGGACAGCGGTAGCATAGATAATCTTGTTTCAACCGAGATGGTAGAGAAGTTGGAGTTGGAGACGAATAATCACCCGAGCCCATACAAAGTTTCATGGCTACAGAAGGGACATAAGGTAAATGTCACTAAATAGTGTTTAGTTGAATTCAAAATAGGAGGGTATAATGATAAAATACTCCGTGATGTCATTCCTATGGATGTTTGTCATCTATTGCTGGGTAGACCATTGAAATATGATATAAATGTGATTCATGATGGGAAGATGAATAAATATACCCTAAGGAAGAATGGGAGAACCCATATGTTGCATCTAATTGAGGATAAGGAAGTGAAGCCGGAAGTGAGTATCACTGTACTCCTCATGAGTGGGAAGGAAATTCTTATGGAGGTGAAGAAGAAGAAGGATCCACAATTCTTTGTGGTCAGAAAACCGAAGATTGTTCTGACTAGCACAAGAGCGGACGATTTGCCAGAAGAAGTTCAGGGACTACTTGAAGAGTTCGCTGATATTGTAGTGGATGAACTACCTCATTCATTTCCACCGATGGGAAGTGTGAGTCGTCACATTGATCTCATACCAGGATCTAGTTTACCAAACAAAGCCGCATACAGATTGATGCCGCAGGAGAATGAAGAAGTCAAAAGACAAGTCTAGGATTTGTTGGACAAAGGTTTGGTTAGGGAAATCTTGAGTCCATGTGTTGTTCCGACAGTACTCAATCCGAAGAAAGACAGAGGCTGGAGGATGTGCACTAATTCAAGGGAGATTAACAAGATAACTATCAGGTATAGATTCCCATTGCCTAGAATGGATGATTTAATGGATTGCTTGAGAGGAGAAAAATACTTTTCAAAGATTGATCTGAAAAGCGGATATCACCAGATTCACATGAGGGAAGGCGATGAGTGGAAGATGACCTTCAAAACTAATGAAGGACTATATGAATGGCTTGTCATGTCGTTTGTCTTGAAAAATGCACCGAGTACCTTTATGAGGTTGATGAATGAAGTACTGAAGGATTTCATCGAAAAATTTGTTATTGTATATCTGGATGATATACTAATTTTCATCAAGACAAAGGCAAAACATCTGAAGAATTTAGCTACAGTAATGAAGAAGCTACAACAGGAGAAGTTGTTGATAAACATAAAGAAGTCCTCATTCATGAAGACAGAGCTCATTTATCTAGTTTTTTTTATATCTACAGGTGAGTTGAGGATGGATCCAGATAAGATGGAAGTGATTAAGAATTGGCCATCACCGAGGAACATATTTGAGGTGAGAAGTTTTCATGGATTGGCTAGTTTCTATCGAAAATTCATTAGGAATTTCAGTGGAATTAGCCCATCAATGATGGATACAGTGAAGAAAAGACATAAATCTTTTCACTGGACTGAAGAATATGAGAAGAGTTTCAATTTGTTGAAACGGAAGATTACGGAACAACCAATTCTGGTGTTGCCAGATTTTCAAAAGACATTTCAGGTAAAATGTGATGCAAGCGGGTTTGCCATAGGAGCAGTATTGAGTCAGGAGGACAGACCGATTGCATATTTCAACGAAAATCTGAATGAGGCAAAAGAAAAGTACTCCACGTATGATAAGGAATTCTATGCCATCATACAAGCATTGAAGAAATGGAGGCACTATTTGATTCCAAAGGAATTTATTTTATACAGTGATAACCATGCACTACAATTTGTGACTCAATAGGAGAAAATGAACCAGAGGCATGTTAAGTGGGTCGAATACATGAAAAATTTCACTTTTGTAATTAAGCATATTTCGAGTACTACTAACAAATTTGTTGATGCTTTGAGCAGGAAATGTTTGTTGTTGCAAGAGTTCAAAGTCAAGACGTTAGGCTTTGATGATCTCAGGGATATGTATGCAGATGACCAGGATTTTGAGGTGTATGAAGCAACTGAGAATCCAGTTCTTAGAGACAGAACCCCTTGGACAAACTATATGATCCAAGAAGGATTATTGTTCAGAGGCAATCAATTGTGTATTCAGAATTTCTCCATGAGGGAGAATCTGTTAAAGGAGAAACACAACGGAGGCTTGGCAGGGCATTTTGGTCATGATAAGACATTCACAAAGTTGAGCGAGTCATACTTTTGGACAGGAATGCGGTCAGAGGTCAAGAGGTTTGTAGATAGATGCAGAATTTTCCAGAATTCGAAGGGGAGAAAGAAAAATGTAGGATTCTATCAACCATTTCCCATAACTGAGAAGCCATGGGATGAAATCAGCATGGATTTTGTATTGGGATTGCCAAGTATGCAAAGAGGATTTGATTCAATCTTTGTGGTAGTGGATAGATTTTCCAATATGGCACATTTTATCCCATGTCAGAAAACCCGTGACATGACTCACATAGCAAATTTGTTTTTCAAAGAGGTCGTTTGACTTCATGGCTTACCAAGGAGTATTGTTTCGGACAGAGATACAAAGTTCATGGGACACTTTTGGAGGACATTATGGAAGAAGCTGGGGACTAACTTGTTGTTTAGTTCAGCTTATCATCCTCAAATGGATGGACAAACAGAAGTGGTGAATAGAAGTCTAAGAGACTTGCTGAGAAGCTTGGTGGCCGAGCACCACAGCCAGTGGGACAACATATTAACACAGGAGGAGTTTGCTTATAATGACTCAGTGAACAGGAGCACAGGCCGGAGTCCATTCCATATTGTATATGGCATGCAACCAAGAGGAGTTTCTGAATTGAGAGATTCAGAGCAGACTGTTACTAGGAGCGCTAGTGTAGAAGAATTCGCAGAGGTGATGAAAGAACTTCACGGCCAGGTGAAGCAGCAATTGCTAGATTCAAGTCACGAATATAAGCGCAGAGCCGACCAGCGGAAGAGACAACTTCAGTTCAAGGTTGGTGAATTAGTTCTAGCACACTTGAGGAAAGAAAGGTTCCCTAGAGGAACATACAATAAATTGAAAACGAAGAAAATCAGACCATGCAAGGTCTTGAAGAAAATGGGAGAGAATGCTTATGAGATTGAATTACCCAATGGAATCGAAATTTCTTTGATATTCAATGTCACAGATTTATACCCATATAAACTTGAGGAGACTAGAAAAAGTGATGAACAACCAGAGGTTCAGTGGAAGAAGAAGATGCCAATTACAGAGAAGCCACAGATGGAACAGATATTGGATACACGAGTGGGTAAGAAGACCAGAAGGAAAGAATACTTTGAATATTTGGTCAAATGGAAGGGTCATCCAGTTGAAGATGCTAGCTGGGAGACTAAAGCAGAGATTCTGAAGCATGGACAGACCATGTAGGAGCTCAAGAGCATCCCTCATGTCAAGCGCGCCAACACGGAAGCAGAAGACAGCTGGAAGGCGTCCAACACAAATTTTTGAAAACACCTTGAAACTGTTGTGAAAACATTAATAAGGAAATTTAATGAAGTGCACTCATATATTGTAAACAGACCTCGAGCCATACGCTCTCGTCTGAAGTGGATGGAGGCATTTATAGTAGTAAATGTAATTAGGTAGAATTGAGTTCTAGATTAGACAGTTTTAGAAGAAAAGAGGAAAAACGGATAAAGACACCCTCATTGTGCATTATAACATAATTCAGGAATAGTTAGAAGAATCTAGAGCATAGAGAAGAGAAGAAGAGAACTGTGCAAAAACACCCATGTATAGTTATTTGGATTAATAGAGAGTTTAATTCAAATTCATGGAGTTGTGTTTGTTCTCTGTGTATATATGTTAAATGCTATTCTCATGAGTATTTACTTCCTATTATTCATTTGTTGTTATGCTGTGTATATGATTTCATGTGTTGAGATTGAAGTCTGAGAGGAAGTGGAATGAGTTTCAATTGTTTCTCTATCTGAGTAAGGATTCCTGCAAGGAGCGAAGTTGAAGTAGTCCGCAAGGAGTGCGTTGACAGAAGGCTCAGATAGTTTAACTCTTGTTCTCGTTCACCCAGAATTGAAATTGGTTTATAGGAGCCATGCAAGGAGTGCGCAGGCAGAGGAATTCTCAGTTGTGAATCTGAGTGAAGAGTTGAAGGAATGCTGTCACAGGTGTGCGTAGAGTCAAGGAGTTCTCAGATATTTCAAAAATATCTGAATATTTCCACAAGGAGTGCGTGCAAGGACCCTTTTCGAGGTTGAAGTTGGTGTGGAAACTCAGGAGGGATAATGCCCTTAGGCTCATCGAAGAGAAGCACTAGAAGTTTGTGTCGTAGAGTGTGTAAACCAAGCATTGCACGACTGCACCGCTAGAAGATGAGTTCCGTGGTGGAACACTTAGTTATTTTCAAGAAAATCCTCAAGGAGGAAGAAATTGATGGTCAGGGTCTTGTGGAGAGGATTGGTGAAATCCCGCCAGCCATTGGATCTGTCAAAGAGGCGAGGAGGTTACGGACGCGTTCGGAGTTCAAGCTCCAGGGGTCGTGAGTTGTTGGATCGTGGATCAGTTACCCATTAGCCGTCTGATATGAAAGGAGTTGCACAGGGTTTAAACCATCATGAGCAGAGTAAGAATCCCAAGAGGCGTCAGAATATCGAGCCTTCAGAGTTTGGAAATTCGGGATTCACGAGAGAAAAAGATCAGGAATTTCCATAGCAAGAATCCCGAAAGGATATGAACCATCCATTCATTTGAGACGCGTGTTAGAGATCGAAAGGGATTAGGATTTCTACATTTCATGAGTCCTAGGGAAAAGGCATCTAGGACATCAGAAATCGTGAAATCTTGAGATTCAACCAGGACCATCCATTAGGGGGAGGACACGTGGAAGTAATCAGAGCCATCGAGAAAAGTCTCGACAAGGAAGTCGTCTATCAGTGTTTGGGTCATCGGGATATCAGGGATCCTGGTGACGAGGTGTTTGTGCATTTTGGAATCACGAACCCCAAAACCTTGACAAGGAGGAAGGTGCCACCGTGCGACCAGCTGTCAGCACATCAGAAAGGAGGGAAGTGCCATTAAGGGAGCCATCTATCAGTATAGCGGTGAGTCAGGATTCGATAAATCAGGAATCCTGAAGGCCATTGTTTTCAGCATTTGAAATCCCATAGCCCTGATGAGGGATAAGACTGTGGTCACGGGATAATGGTCATATGGGTCAAGGCCTATAGCTAGGAGGAATAACGCATAAAAGGGCACATCAGGATTCGAGGGATCGCGAGTCCTGAGGGCATGTGTATTTCGACATTGAAATGCTTGAAACCCCGATGAGAGTTATGATTGCGGTCACATCGGGGAGGCAAAAGGACCAAGTATTTCCAAGAGGGGATAATGCAACCAAGGAGCGTATCAAGGACCGGGGATCGGTAAAACAAATTGTTTGGGCATTGCAAGTGTCAAAGTCCCGATAAGAGGAACCCCAATAACAAAAATGCCACCGTTGATTTAGAAGAAGGGGGGACCCAGTGTTTAGTTGTTGTGGGTAGAAAATTTCCCGATAGGGAATTAGAAGAGCTTTCATTTCTTTGGGCCGAAGAAGGAAGAAAGATCCTATGAGCAGACGTGCCTAGCGGGTGCACCAGCGTCACTTCTATACCTGTTGATGGAATCCTGCAATAAATCGATCTTCTTCTAGTTCTACCAACTGTGCAAGTCTCTCTTGAACAATGCGAGTGTCATCCATATCTTTGATTGTTGCAATTCTAAGACTAAGAACCAAATATTCCATAGGGACAACTGCTTCTAGACCATACACCAATTTAAAGGGAGTCTATATTGTTAGCTTCCTGCAAGTAGTTCTATAGGCCCATAGCACTACTGGTACTCTCAAATCCCAGTCATCATTGTTCACACTACAAATATTCATCAGTGTTGTCTCCAAGATCTTGTTGAAAGCTTTGACCATCCCGTTCACTTGTGGATGGTAAGGAGTACTCTTCTGATGGTGGACTTCAAATTCCTGATTCAAATCTTCAATAATATTATTAATAAAGTGTGTACCTTGATCGCTCATCTGGGTCTTAGGGAATCCAAACCTGGTTATGATATCCTCAAATATAAATCACGCAGTTGTAGTTGCGCTACAGTCCTTAACTGCTATTGATTCTGCCTATCTTGTCAAATATTATGTCACAGTGATGATGTATCTAGCTCCTGTATGCTTCCCTGGTGGGTTTATACATCCCATGAAATCAACTGCCCATTTCTCAAATGCCTTCAAAGTTAGTTTTGGTACTAAAGGCATCTCATCTCTTTGAGAAGGCTTCCCAACTCTTTGGCATACATCGTAGGCTTTATAGTATTCCTTGGCATCTTTATGTAAAGTAGGCCACCAGAGGCCAGCTCTCAGAACCTTCTGCATTGTTTCTTTCCCTACATAGTGTCCTCCTATGATGCCTTCATGTGCTTCTTCTAAAATCAGTGGTCTTTCTACCTCCGTAACACATCTCCTTAGGATCTCATCAGGTCCCATCTTGTATAGTTGTTTAGCTATAAGTGAAACATCTGCAGTGTGCACTACCAGTTGTTTTTTATGGATGATTGTATATTCACTAGGTTCCATTCATGTTGACAAGAATTGGACTATCTCGATGAAGTGGTCATCAACCCTTCTAATGGCCAACAACTGTGCATCTGGTAGTGTATCCTCCAAACTAGTACATTCCTCTCCATGCTCCAACCTAGACAAATGATCGGGTCCCTTGATCATTCTCCCTAGATTGACCACAATATCAAAATCATATTCCTGGAAAAAAATATCCATATGCATATTCTTCCCCCCAACACTGGCTTGTTGACTAGGTATTTCAACACATAGTGATCAGTGAACATCTTAAAATGTCCTCCCAACAAGTAGTGTTGAAACTTCTACAGTGCATACACCATGGCTAAACCTTCTCTCTCAGTGGTAGTGTATTTTATCTCGGCTGTAGATAGATTCCTGCTAGAAAAGGCTAACGGATGGTTAATATCTCCTTCTCCTGGTTGTGCTAACACTGCTCCTAGTGCAATAGATGAAGCATCGACATGCACATTAAATTTCTTGCTCCAATATGGGAAAACCAGAATAGGTGCAGTAACCATTTTCTGTTTCAGTGTGTCAAATATCTGCTGACATTCTTCTGTCCATTGAAACTGACAATCTTTCTTCAGAAGCTTCTGCATGGGTGTTTTAATTTGTGCATATCCCTTAATGAACTTCTTGTAGTATCCAGTATGTCCCAGCACAGTGAGAAATTGTTTGACTGAAGTAGGAGGGGGTACATCAACAATAATGGAAATCTTGGACAGGTCTACTAGCAACCCTTTCTTACACACAATATGGCCCAGAAACAGTCCAAAGGGTGAAAAGAAGATGCACTTCTTCAGATTCAGGGCAATCTGACATTTCCTTCACTTATCCAACATTAGTCTTAAACATTCAATATGATTCTGAAATAGGCTAAAAACAGTCCAATCATCAAAATATGCTTCCAAAAATTTATGTAAAAACTCCTTGAATGCTTCGACCACCACCTTGGAAACAATGGTTGGTGCATTCTTCAATCCGAAAGGCATCACTGTGTACTGGTAGGATCCCCATTTAGTTGCAAATGTGGTCTTGTGGAGATCTTCCTTGGCAATCCTGATCTAGTGATAAACTGAAAATCCATCTGTAAAGGAATATACCTCCTGTCCTCCTACATTATATAAAACTTTGTCTGTAAACAGTGTAGGGAATGGGTCATGCAAACAGACATCATTCAACTTCCTGAGATCTACAGATATTTTGATCTCTCTTATCTTCTTATCTTGTACCACCATAGGACTAATCCATTTTGACTCTTCCATAGGTTCTATGATTCCTACTTCCAGCATTCTGTCTAGTTCAATTGTAACTTTTTCCTTATATTTAGGATTCAATCTGTAGGGTCTCTTCTTAACTGGCCTTGCATAGGATTGAAGATGAAGATCAAGGGGATCTTCATCTCTCCCATGGGACCTTTTATGCCCTTCATATCAGTGAACTTGGTTGGGAACAAGTCCTGATATTCATGCAATAATTTTGTGATCTTATCAATGGTGGCATCATCCCAGTAATCTCCAACATTAACAATCTTAGGTGCTTTCTCTGTTCGAATATTAACTTTCTTGATTTTGATCGGTTTTCCAGTGAAAGGTAGTTTGACTCTTGGTCCTTCTATGCCTCTCTATCCTTTTTTTTCTGCGATGTTCACATTCCTAGGATCGTCATATTCATCAACATTGATATTGTAACATCCTTGCAGTTTCTGAAGAGGTGCATTCCATTCATCCTCTTCTTTCTCCAGAGGGAGGCTAGGTGCCTTCTCAAAGACTTTCTATCTGACAACCTATAAATCTTGATCCACCATGGGATACTAACTTTCAAATAAAAATGTAGCTACAAATTCTGAGTCATACCGTACCAATATGAAGTGGTGAGGCACAGTTCTATGTGAAGATACCAATTGATAGGCGTTGTGTCCAGAGTGTTGATAAACTTATGCACCCATTGCTCTTGAGGAATGTTGCTCTAGGCCTCCTCACAACTTCATAGATGGTCCTTCAGACAACTTTGACCTGTGTATCTAACTTTTCATCCTCCAATGTTGTCTGAAAATCGTGTTGTCATCAAAGTGCGACATTGCATCCAGTCCACGATGTTCCTTTTATGTGTCCCCCACCATCTTGCTGGAGTAGCTTTCAAAGCCTCATCCAGTGCCAATAATCTCTATTGTACTGGTAAAAATTCTTCAAATTTCAACAAGAAATTTTCTAAATGATTTAAACCATCAAATGTGGGAAAGTTACTTACTTTTGTGCCAATCTAGCGAAATTCCCTGGTCAATCTAGCACATATCCGCAAAGAAACTCCACACATTTTGTTCTTCCAGTTCTCTAGTGCTTCTTCTGAGTCTGATGAGAATGTGTTTTCACTTCACGGGCTTAAGTTCCCATCTATTGTAGGGTTAATGTAATCATGTTGTCTTGTTGTCAATTTATATATATTCTCTAGCTCATATGTGGGGTCTTCTTCTCTAATGGGTTCTGTGTATCTTCGACCTTCATCAGGATCCAAAGGTGCAATGACCCTAAGGCCATCACCTTCAAATGTCATTCTTCTTTTCTTTAAGTCAACAACAATGGAATTGTTGAAATCCCAGTCAGTTCCTAACAACGTAGGATAAGGACAACTATCATCAACTATATCAATCACCTCGAAGTCCAGAAATGTTCTTACCCCGTCGATGTCCACAGGGACATGCTCCAACCTACCAAAGGGGCTTATTGCCTACTGATTAGCCATCCTAAGCCTGATAGGGGAATAGATAAACTTAGGTTTTCCTATGAGTTCCCAGGTCTTCTTTGTCATAACATTGACCTCCGACCCTAAGTCAAGGGCCACATAATCTATATCATAATTTCCAATTTGAGAATTAAGGTGTAGTTCCTTATTTTTCCTTCTCTTTTTGGATAGTCGATGTACTGCTTTATTCAGCAGATGATATAACCTTCATATCTCATAATGTTTGATCAAATTTTGTAGTTCTTGTATGGCTTTTTCATCCTTAATCAAATTAATGCAAGTACATAAGAATTCCATAAGTCTTCTTACCTGTTTTCCTTCTCTGAGAGAAGCAAACTGATCAAAGGCCAGGGGAATTCCACATTCCCTCACTTCTGGTTGTGCCTTTGATGAAGAAGCTTGATCTCTTCCAAACTCTTTTCTTTCCTCTTCAAATGTTTGTTTCTCTGTCTTTGGATCAAACTCATGTGTCTTCTCCGCAACTCTTCTAACTCCTGATTCTTTTGTAATCTTCCCTGGAGTCACCATGTCTTGTCCGGTAGCAGTGCCTCCTCTAGTGATAACAATGAATCTAGGATCCACTCCGCGAGGTTCTACTAAGATTAGTTGTACTTGTTGGCTCCCTCCTCGTCTCTCCTGAATTTTGGCCAACAGTGCATGACAATCTTCTATGACATGTTCAAATGAGTTGCAGTAATTGCAAGTGGTACAAGGGTTCTGACAGTCCCTTGTTGTAATATCCCTCGAACGAACCCAAATGTAAATATAATCCAATTATATTTAATCTAGTGAGTTGTTTAGACATCATTTTTGTAATACACCTTTCATGGCATGGTGCGCGCATATACTGCACAGTAAAGGGATGTAATGTGCACATTTATGAATACCGTGCGCAGTAACTAAGGTGTGTGCAACATTAAAGACAGAGGATACAACATGTAGTAACTAAGTGCGTGCAATATTAATCTTAGAGAACCTTTGTCTATATAATATGTATTATAGGCTGGTGAGCCGGTATTGTAAGCCGAAATGCTTATGTCTTGGACTTAGGCCAGCGCACCTAGATGTCAAGGGCCAATGCGCCTACTTTGTACATGACTCATGATTAATATAAAATACATCACTGTGTGCAGACCGACCACAATAAAAGAGATTGGGGACTGAACTTCACCAGTTAGGGAAAGGGAGGGCCAAAAGTCAAGGGAATATTATATTAATATTTCCCAAAACATAAAGTATGGATAATTTTATCCTAAGTTCTAAAGTTGGGAACAAGTGGAAAAAAGAAACTTCTGATATGAAAAGTGTCAAGTTGGGGACATGCATTCATATCATGGGGAAACTTAGCCTGGTGGGGATTATTCGGGAGAAATACTAGACGAACAGAGAAGAGGAGGGGAAAACCAGCAGGCTTACCATCATTTTTGACAGAGAGTTCACAGTGACTCCAAAAACACACTCAGTTATCCAGTCAATGAATCCATGACCATTTCACTCATACATTTTGTTATCCTTGAGAAAACCACTCCGCCTTTTCGAAATCTATATTCTCGTCCCTTTTGGTTGGTGTACCTGGTTATCTTGGAGCGGGATTGAAGAAACAGGTTGTCAGGCCCATGAGCAGTTCTCTAGGTGAGAGAATTGTTGGGGATTGAATTCCGTAGGTGCTAAACTACAGCTACAACACTCAGAGACTTCTAGTCCGACCTATTGCTAAATCCCTGGAAGGGAAGTGGGGGCAGCCAAGGGACTCTTGAGCAAAGAAGGAGCACACTTCCTTGGGTGGGACAGGCATGTAGAAATTTCAATACAAATTAAGTATTTCCTGCGATTCTCCTGATCTAACAATTATATGCCACTGTTAAATATAGAATCACTTCTACTATTATTCTTGCAGAAAATTAAACCATGATCACAAAGTAAAATATCAAGAACACATAACACAGAAGTTTTACCGGGAAAGCGTAAAGCTAAAAACCCCACTATCATATATTATGTATATCATGGATCATAAAACAATCTCATACAAAACTCTAATCCAAGAGCTCTCAGTACAATACAATCGTCTTACACTGTCATACACAAATCAACAAATACATGTGCCAATTCTCTATGTCTAGACAACCTGCCTCCTCTGCATAATCCCTGCAATTAGAATTATCACAATGAATTCGAATTTCCTAGTTTTCATATGCTCATAAGTATATCCACTGCATGTGTGATTGCATGAGTGCACTTCACTCAAATCACAACTGATAGCCAAATTGTCCCTTTCACATGTTATCTCAACTGGGTCTCCACTGGATCTGACATACATGTATTTAACCGTGGTGAATCTTCAGTTGCATGTGAGTTCATTGATTTGAATTAAGTAATAATTAATTCACTGAACTCTCACTGGTGCAAGTTTAATTGCAACTAGTACAACTGAGCTTAACTCACTTAACTACACTTATAATTATGTTACAATTCCAACTCACTTAGTTATAAATGAGATAATAGATTAATATTTATTGTCCAATTTATTTAAGGGAAAAGTAAATTAGACACATGTTTCTTGTTGACTTTTCAACACTCACTCTCAACAATAAAGGGATTATCCTTCACCCCAATCTTGTCTCTATGGTATTCTAATTTTCTCCTGGTGAGCACCTTCATTAGAATGTCTGCATCTTGATCTTTCGTAGGAATGTATTGAAGCAACATGATCTTCCACTACACACAATCTATGAGATGATGATACCAGATATCTATATGCTTAGATCTATCATGAAACACAGGATTAATCAAGAGTTTAATGCAACTCTGATTATCACAATAAATCACTGTCAGAACTAAATGAGAACCACACAAACCAACCAAGATCTTCCTCATCCAGATAGCCTCACATGTAGCTTGACTTGCTGCCATGTATTCCGCTTCCGCTGAACTAAGTGCCACGGATCTCTGTTTCCTGTTGTACCAAGAAACAGTTGTAGATATGATACTAAAGATCCCCCTTGATGTTCTCTTTCTATTCGTTGGGCTGCCCACCCAATCTGCATCCATGAAGCCATGCAACTTCACCTTATCTATTTGTCTATACCATAATCCATACTTAGATGTGCCCTTCAGATATCTCAAGACATGCTTACCCGCCTCCCAAAAGAGTTTGGTAGGCTTAACCATCGCTTGAAGAGTACCTTGCAATAGGTGCAAAGGTCTCATCATAATCTATCCCCTCAATATATGAGAATCCTTAGGCCACAAACCTGTCCTTGTATTTCTCCACACTCCCATCAATATCTTGCTTTACCTTGTAGATCCGTCTCAAACCTACCATTGATTTGTCAACCGATATTGGGACAATTTCCCATGCACCGTTTTTGACAATGGATTCATACTCCTCTACCATAGCATCAACTCAAGTGGGGTCCTGCACTGCTTCCTAAAAGGAAGATGGTTCAGTCACAATACATTTTCTCATGAGAGCCATGTATCCAGCAAATTGATCAGGAGACTATCTCTGTTTGCGCTGTGAAGGAGGGGCTCCTACATTCTGTGCAACATCTAGTCTCAATCTGTCAACTTCTATGGTGCACTTTCTACCATTTCTGATGGATGGCTCTGCTTGAGTGGTTTCCTCCACACCATGAACCTCCTCATGTGTCTGATCCACATATTGAGACTCATCTTTGGGAACCAACAATTCCTCTTTTGCATACAAGTCTAGCTCCCTCTCAAGCGACAACTACATGGCTTTGCCCTCATCGAATTTTATATCGCATCGCATAACAGTCATCTTACTATTTGGAAAATACACACGATAATTATGGGGTGTTTCTTTGTACCCCACAAATATCCCAACTTCAGTAGTTGGTTCCAGCTTCTTCCTAGCATCCTTGTTCACATGCACAAAACCAGATGAGCCAAAAATTTTAAAATGAGAAACATCAGGTTTCTTACTAGTGAAAGCTTCTTCAAGTGTACTCATGCCAAGTATTCTATGAGGACAACGGTTTTGCACATAAACCACAATATTGCATGATTCTGCCCACAAATGCATTGGTAGGACCTGATCATGCAACATTGCTCCTGTTGCACCCACGATCATTCTGTTCTTTCTCTCCGCGACCCCATTTTTTTGTGGGTTATGAGGCGCTATGAGTTCTCTTCGAATTCCTTCTCTGCTGCAAAATTATTTTAATTCGTTAGAGATGTATTCTCCACCATTATCACTCCTTGGAGCTTTCACTTGCTTCCTCAACTCTTTCTCCACCAATTCTTTAAACTCATAGAACTTTGAGAATGTTTGATCCTTCTTCTGCATGAAGACTATCCAGCATTTACGAGAAAAGTCATCAACAAAAATAACATAATACCTGTGTTTTGTTGTTGAAGCAACCGAGAATGGTCCACATACTTCTATGTGAAATCTCTCCAGGATTACCAAAGCACGGTTCTCCTTTTCATGAAAGGTGGACTTTACATACTTCCCCAGGGTGCACCCCATGCACTGGTCTAACTGAGCAAGTGTTCCCATTGGAATTCCAGTAGATATTTTCTGCATGATCTTCAAGGCTCCATGATGAAGATGGCCTAATCTCCTATGCCATAATTCGACCTCATCCTGGCTCACCACTTTTTCTTCCTTGCCCATCATGGCACCACAGCCATATAGCTCCAGCATGTAGAGATTCTTAACTTGAATCCCCATCTTCTTGACTTGACCCATTTCTTTATGTTGCATGAAATCTTTTCCATCACTGAAAACAATGTCATAGCCTCTGTCCTCCAACATTGCGACTGAGACTAGGATTTTCTTTAGATCTGAAACATGCATAACATTTTTCAATTGAAATGGTTTACTTGAATCCCTCTGAAAGGTAATGGTTCCAATACCAGTCGCACTGTATCATCCATCGTCGCCCATCTCTATATTCATTCTGAGATCTTTCTCCTCCAAGTCAATGAAAGACTCCTTATCTCCCGTCATGTGGAAGGAAGTGCCACTATCCAAATACCACACCGATCTCGATGCACTTGATGCCATGCATGTGATCAAAGTGAAGTCAAGTTCAAATTGTGAGACAAGAGCATCACCAGTTGCAGCTCTAGCAACCATCTTTTTCTTCCTCTTCTGCGGACAGTTAGTAGCAAGATGCCCATGTTTGTGACAATGAAACCACTTCACCTTGGAAAAATCCAACTTCTTGACTTTAGACTCATATTTTGAATGGAATTTCTTCCCTTTCCCTTTCCTTTCCTTGGTAGTCAAGGCATAATCCTCTTCATCATCACTCTTTGATGAAGATCCATCTCTAGTGTTTCGCCTGAACTCCTCTTGCACTAAATCTGACCATAGTTGTTCCCAATCTTGCAATTTTTCCCTTCCATTGACAGAGTCTTGATAATTGTGTCAACTCTTGGGAAGTCCTAGGATAGAAAAGTTTGCCAAATCATCAACAACGACTATTATTCCCACACTTCCAAGCTCATCCCGAAATTGGACAAACTTCATGAGGTATTTTGGAATGGTGTCTCCCTTCTCCATCTTGATTTTCCTGAGTTTATCTTTGAGCGCCAATTTCCTATGGTCGTTGTTGTTTTGGAACAGATCTGTCAAAACCTTCTACATTTCATGTGGTGTGGTTTTCCCATGGAGACTTGAGACAATGTGGTCTCGTACTCCCTCCAATAGAATCCTCCTCGCCTTTGCCACTTTCTTTTGCCATGCATCAAGATTTGCAGTGTCTGTCGCATTCGGCTTAGGAACATCTTTGTCAATGTATACCTTCAAGCCATTGTCTTTGAGTATTACTTCCATCCTTTCCTTCCAAGAAATGTATTTCGAGCTTCCCTCGAGTGCATACTCCAACCTCAAGCCAACCTCAAGCCATTGAAAGACATTTTGATCTTGAATCAATTGTTGCACCAAGAAAATCCTACAAATTCGAATGTTATCCAACCACAAAACTCAACTGCTGCAATTCCTCTTGGCCTGGGAGGTTTGCACCCCACCTAAGAGCAGCCTAAGGGAAGTTCACACCCTACCAGTGTCTATCCTGTGAAATTGTTGAGGAAGTTCGCACCCTACCAATGTACAGCCTACGAGACTCACAAGGAAGTTCGCATTGTAATGCACTGTGGGGTGAGGGAAGTTCGCACCTCTCCTTTAAGCAGCCTGCGAGAATATTGATGAAGTTCGCACCTCTCCTTTGAGTAGGGTGCGATAATTTTTTCTCCCAGAAATGTTCGTATTTTTCATTACTAAGGTTCGCACCTTGCTAGAGATGAGACCTGTGAAAATACTATTATTTCCATACCTCACTTTCGTGGCTCCGTGGCTCTGATACCATGTATAAATTTCAACACAAATTAAGTATTTCATGTGATTCTTCTAATCTAACAATTATATTCCACTATTAAATACATAATCACTTCTACTATTATTCTTGTGGAAAATTAAACCATGATCACAAACTGAAATATCAAGAACACATAACATAGAACTTTTACCGGGAAAGCGTAAAGCTAAAAACCCCACTATCATATATTGTGTATATTATGGATCATGAAACAATCTCATACAAAACTCTAATCCAAGAGGTCTCAGTACAATAAAATTATCTCACACTATCATACACAAATCAACAAATACATGTGCCAATTCTCTGTGTCCAGACAACCTGCCTCCTTTGCACAATCCTTGCAATTAGAATTCTCACAATGAAGTCGAATTGCCTAGTTTTCACATGCTCATAAGCATATCCATTTCATGTGTGATTGCATGAGTGCACTTCACTCAAATCACAACTAATAGCCAAAATATCCCTTTCACCTGTTATCTCAATTGGGTCTCCACTGGATCTGACATGCATGTAGTTAACCGTGGTGAATCTTCAGTTGCATGTGAGTTCACTGATTTGAATTAATTAATAATTAATTCACTAAAATATAATTAGTGCAAGTTTAGTTACAAATAGTACAACTGAGCTTAACTCACTTAACTACACTTATAATTCTGTTACAATTCCAACTCACTCAGTTATAAATGAGATAATAGATTAATATTTATTGTCCAATTTATTTAAGGGAAAAGTAAATTAGACACATGTTTCTTGTTGACTTTTCAACAAGGCATGTGGGGAATGAGAGGCTGTACGCTGTTAGTTGAGTGAGCACCTGAGACAGAGTCTTTCCTGTTGTCCATGGGCTTTAGCCTGGATAGGAATCCCTTTACCTTAGGTGGAGTTCAGTCCCAGCTCAGGGTTGATTCACTGTTGAGAGTGATGAACAGTGTAATCTATGGCTGGGAGGTTCATGGACTGTCTATAAGAAGTTGGTAATAGTCTTTTAAAAGATAAGTATCAATTGTATGATATATAGATATGCTTTTTTGTTATTAACATGCCCATGTTATGATTTTATCATATATGTGACTATGAATGCTTGTGTGCTTATGGGTAATTTCCTGTAAATGAATCATATCGGTAATTATTGTTATTTTAATATAAAAGTCGTGAGTTACAGAAAGTAATGGTTTGTTTATATTTATATGTAAAGCTTCCGCGAGCGTTTTGTATGTATATGTTTTAGTAGCATGCAGTCTAAAGAGTAAATTTAGGTGGCATTGCCTAGTTGACTACTGGGTATGCTACTGTATGTTCCGCAATATAGGAACGAAAATGTTCCCTAGAGTAGCATGGTTTGGCCTCATTGCTGGAAATGTTACTAACTGGTGTCAAAGCATGAGTGGTTTCTCTAGAGTGGCATACCTTGGCCTCAGGTTGGTTGAGGGGGTCGCTACACTTGCCAAGTGACCTGGTTGTGCACAGTTATAACAAATGATCTAACCTCGACCTCGGCCCATGCCTCCTCCTCATCCTCTTCCTCTGAATCTTCCACGAGGGTTGAAGTTTCCTCTTCCCAGGGAGGTAAACTATGTAGTATTTCCTTCTTGTTGTGCATCACCTTGAATTATATATGTGTCTCTTGATCTTTCATGCAATAGTTCATAAGCCCTACAATCTTTCTCATCATGGTCCATAGATTTAGAGAATGTGCAGTAAAGGTTGCTAGGTGTCTGGACATATTTTTGCATGTAATAACATTCTCCAGGGTGAAGTCTATTTCTACATACCTTGCACCAAGGTAGAGTAACTTGGTTCAAAGGGCTCGAGAATCTTGAAGCCAAGTACTCATGAAATAGAGGATAATGCTCCTTGTCATGACATTCTGATTTGCATCTAATACACCAAATATCTTCTCTTTTATATTTTCCCTTATGCTTTTTCATATCTTCGACATGTAGTGATAAGATAGTTAGCTGACTCAAAATTTGACTCATACCTGAGCTGGATTCCCCCATAGGGGTTGATTCTAGTTTCATAGCAATCTCTAATGCATCAGCTTGTGAAGCGATCTTCTGTTGCATTATAGGGACTCTGATGTGTGGTAAGAGGGAAAAAATGAACCATTCTTTATTATGTTCATCTGGAATCTGAAAACTCAAATGACCTATGAGGTTCTTAAACCTCTGATCAAACTCCCAAATAGGTTTAGCTACCTTTTGCGTGATTTCTTTGAACTCTGTGATGCACTGCGACTCCGAATTGGGTTTCTTGAATTCTGAAATCAATGCAGTCTTGATCTCGTTCAATAGTTTCAACTGTGCAACTCCTTGGAGGAACTTCATGTACCATCTCAGTGCACGATCTCTCAGGGTAGTACTAAACTGATCTCTCTTAATAACTTCATTGGTGACATTCTTAATACTCCATACATCTTTACATAAGAACCAATGTTAATCAAGATCTTCAGATCTGTCTCCCCTAAAGGTGGGTAACCTCATCTCATCTTCCATAGATCTTCCTAGGGTTCCTGAATGAGTATGTAGTGAACCACTTGTACCAGTGCTCTGAGTGCTTTGATAACTTAGGTTACTCTGGTTACTTAATCGTGTTAACACAACAAGAGGTGTAATAGTACTTACTTCAACAGTCTGTGCAGTTCCTGAAGTTTTTGACTCTTCTCAACAAGGTTCTTCAGTCTTCCCTTCTTCTTCCCTAGTGGACTCTGAATGTTCCTTGTTTAGGAACTCTTCTTCTTCTCCACTATAGAAACCTTCTTCCTATGCTAGTGGTTCGTGATTCTGCTCAAACAAGTTCACCAGAGAAACTTCTCTGAAGGTTCTCCAACTGCGCCTGTGTCTAACCTATGTGTCGTTGTCGTTGTTTGAATTCTTAAACATTATATTTTTCAATCTAACCCATCACTATATCTTCAGGATGTTCTTCTCATGCAATAACATCTTGATCTTCAACTTTAGAAAATGTAAACATTTTCCTCTCGGTCCCTTAAAGAAATATCTCTCTACTTTTCTATATGGTTCTACTCTATCAATAGAAAACTCAGTAATGTACCCTCCAATGGTACTATCAATCCAGTGATCTACTGCTCTTGACACGGGGTTATCAACTCTCTTGACCTTCTTGATCAGTGTCAACATCCAAAACATGGGTGGTCTGAGTCTGATTTCAAACTGGGTATCTTCTAATATGGCTAGCCACTCATATAGCTCCTTATGAATTCCTCCAAAGAAAATCTTGGTTATATCAGTAAAGATATACCTTCCCAACCAATCCTTTGTACTAAGATTAGGGTTTTTATTCAGATCTTCAACGAATTCCTTCTCTTTTTCTTCTGTCCACATTTGAATCTCTTTCTTCAATGGAAACCACCTTGACATTCCCTCAAGAATATCCCGGTTCGAGCAACAGAACCATTTGTTGGCATAGGGGCAGACCCAGGGTCCATTTCTAACCGTGCACCAACAATCCCTAACTACTGTCCCTTTCGGCAACATCTACAAAGCAAGTGCAGTTTGACCCGAAGTAGCTATAGGGGCTTGCAGGATGCAAGTGTCTACAACCAGAGGAAATGCAAAGTGGATCCAGGGAAACACTCTCACATATATCTAGTTAGTCTTTATCTTTCTTAAGCCTATTGTGTGAACTATATCTCATATCTAACACAACATTGCATTAACACTATATCAGAGATTAGAAGAACACAACATCAATCACACACAACAACAAGATATACGTGGGTCACCCTCTCCCTAGGGCTACGTCCACATAACTGCGATTTATAATATATTAGATGAAAGCATACAGTTCTATCTACACACTTAGCTTGCAGATCTCTCTTTCTCTCTCTCCCCTCCCTACGCACACAAATACAGGGTTGATATTCACACCCAATTGAATATCTTACAAAATAGACTTCTCTCACCACACAATACTTCTCTCTTAGCAATAACAACAATCATTCATCATACATAATCGACCCCATCCCAGGTCCTCTTCACCTTTATTTATACATTACAATGACTCTCGGACAACCTTAGGCTGAAACCTAGTTGTCAAAAACCCTAAATACCAAAACCCTAGGTGTCTAAAACACTAGGTCAAATTGACCCACATTTTCAGGGCTTTGTCAGCCTATTTTTCCTTCTTTCCTACGAGGTGCTCCAAAGCGTCCATTGGTGGCTTTTTACTCTTGTTGAGTTGTCCATGATCCATCTTCCTTGCTAATCGATCTTCCTCAATCTCCCCATCCAACGACTTGCTTTCTCTTACTTCGCTCCGTCATTTCCGCTCTTTTGGCCACTTTGACCCAATCTTAGTCAACTTGTCTTTCACGCAGTTAGCACTTCGCGCTTCTTTCCTTAATATTCAAAACCTTCCATAACCAAGGGCCAAAACTATCCATATTTTCTTTGTCCTTTGTTTTTTTGGTTAGGGATGCCCTTTCCTGTCTTTTTTTGTGAGGGGTTCCCGGGCCCAAATTGTCGCGTATTTTGTTTGAGCTTTTGCTCGTTTTTGGCGACATATCGGTAGGTCACGCCCAAGGACGATATGTCTAGAAATTCCATTTCGGTCTAGATGCATCTATGCAGAGCACCATGATATTTGAGCACCAGATGTCGCTCTGAATCTTTGATACCTAGCTTGGTGCACAAGGTATGGAAGATATTTCTGAACTCTGGCACTGCTTGGTCTCTTTCTTGCTGCAGTGTGGTCCATTTGGTATACAAGTCGTCATAACTTCCAACAGGGTAGCATTGTTCCTTAATTACATCCCTGAAGGATTCCTATGTGGTTGTGACTGTAAATAATGAGGGTTCCTCTATTTACTTTTGCTCACAGAAAATTTCCCACCAATCTGTGACATGGGGAACGGCTTTGAGGAGCGCAAAAATAATATTTTCTCTATTCGAAAAGTTATGGACATAAAAATACCCTTCTAGTAGATTCAAACACTTGTCTACACCATCTCTATCTATCTGACCTTCAAATATAGGAATATCAAATTTTATTTGTACCTTGAAGGGGGTGGCATCTTAGCTCGAAGAATATGTGTCGCGTGTTGGTAGTCGTCGAAGGATTTGGGTGAAACTATCCATCATCTCGTTCCTTTGTTGCATGAGGGAATCCTCAAGCAACATTTTGAAAGGATATCCTCTCCCATCATATTTCTTTTCTCCTGCCATGAGAGGTCACTTGGGCATGCTAGAGCTTTGGTCCTCAAGAGAAACAAGCTAGAGACTCAATTCTTTGTACTCTGTCCTCATTGGGGACATGCATTAAGACGAAAAGGAAAAGACCGCTCTGATACCACTGATCCATATTATATGAGTAGAATGAAATGAATATATATTATTAACATATTCTTAACACATAATAACAAAATTATAGTAAAATTGGTTCTCTATTCAATAAGTAAATAAGCTCAAACTGTAAAATGCAGCGGAAAACAAGCTTGTTGGAATGGTGGCAGCTTATCTCTGAGGAGAGTTGTGACGGTTACACTCATTCGCAACAAGATAATTACAATGAGGCTCTAAAGGCCTTTTTACAATAAATAAGAGTTTCAAAAACCCTAGACATCCACAAACCTAACCCTAGGAGATGAAGTGCCAAAAGTCATGTGGGCCCCATTTGGGTAAGTCAGTACATCAACTTCCCGGGGTCGTAACTTTTGCATACGATCTCCGTTTTAGGCGTACGATAGCCCATTAGAAAGATCTATCCGATGACTACAATAGTTGCCACAAATTTCATGTTGAAATTTTCCAAATACAACATACCCAAAAAAACATCGTTTAGGGCCTCAAAATGGCTCCGGACATTTAGGACCCGAAAAACTGCTAAAAATAGTAAATTACGAAAATTGCCAGAAAGTTGTTTTGAGCCAGCTGGAAAAGGTGGGTGGCCACCGATATCCACCCAGATCACTAGCACTGTAGAGGTTGAAAATAGAATCAAGATCCAAAGTGAAGGCAACTCAAGAACCTTTAGCAACAAAAAACACATCTTTGATAAGAGATATAGGGCAGCTTATCAATCTCAAAAAGATTTGGCAAAACAATATGCTGAGAAAGGAAACATAGCTATGGGTGAGATGAGGGATTTAGTCCATGAAGTGGAAAATATTTCTTAGCACAAATATTCTCTATTCACAGTAAGGGATATTGAGAAAAGAACCTTTAATATAACAGTTGCAGATGAAGAAAAAGTATCTGAGATCAAAATAAAGTATGACAACATCAGTGCTCCAGACAAAGTAAAATTCCACAAGAATACCAGTGATATGTTGTATTCCGATTACATGAGTTTAAGCTTGAACAATTCAAATTTTTCATCATATGCAATGAAATTGGAAGGGCAGTTAAGGAAAGAAAAAGCATCTAGCAGAGCTTGGAAGAATCAAGTCAAGAGGCTAGATTCTAAAGCCCCCCAAGGGGTGAAATCCTCATTGGATGAGAAGGACAAATTGATTCAAAGTTTGAAGAAGAAACTGAAAATGTCTGCCATAGAGCATCTACAAACAACAGAATTGGTTTGTCTAGAACAGGAAAGAGAAGCATTTCCACAAGAGGCATTGGAGTACAAAGCTAGGGTGTTGCAGCTTGAGCAAGAAAAGATGAAATGGCCACAAGAGAAAAACAATTTGTTGAACAGGTTTGTATTTGTACCTCCCACTATAGAAGTTGGGCCAAACACTGAAGGACTTATCCAGGCTATGTCACAAGTTATCCTGGAGGTAGGAGAAATCAAGGGGTTAAAAGGGGACATAGAGAAATTGAAGTAGGAAATGCAAGCAACGAATGAAATAATGGCTCAATTTCAAAAGGAGAATCAAGCATTGTAGGAAAGGATAGATATGATGAAAATAATATTAAGGGGCAAAGGACTGTTGCTAGGAGCCAAGCATATCATCTGGGATTCTATAGATGTTGGAGATGCCAAGTTCAGAGTGTATTTGAATTTCATCAATGATAAAGACAACATGGCCATCACAACCAGAAGCAAGTGCAATTTTGTAAATGATACTTTAGAAAAAATCCATTAGAGTGGGCCAAAAATGCCATAAACCTACTCAACTCCATCCCTACTGCAGAACTTCATAACATTGAAGTCAAAGATAGAACTACATTGAACATCTAGGCCAGGAGAGTTATTGCTAAACATAACCTACTGAAATCAGTCCAAACCAAGGCAACATAGATGGAGAAAAGTGTGCAAGAATTCAAAGATCTATTTGAAGAATTGTTTATTAAAGGCCTCCCACCATTTTTGGAAGGAAAAGGAAAATTATATGATCAGGAAGAATACAATGCTCGCCTCACTCAGTGAAGAATGGACCACTCCAAGTTTGAAGCCCTAGAGGAAAACCTGAAAGGAGCAACCCTGGTTGAACATATGATTACAGATTTTGAGATTCTGAATGAGTTCAAAGTAGTGAAAGTTGGACTACCACTCATGGAATATGCCTCTTGCATTGACTTTGAGATCCTGATCAAAGAAATGATGGATTATAATATCCCTTCTGACTTGCAATGGAAGGAGATAATATGACTAGGTGTTGGCCCTTGACCAAGTTTAAGAGTACTTGGTCATACTTGACCACTTTTGGGACTGCGACAGCTTGCTAAGGAAGGATCGCAACGTGAAGAAGAAAATAAGGAAGAAAGACCTATTTTGGGGTCCATTTTAGGGTTTTGGGTTGATGTAACGAGAAAGGGATGTTGGCCCATGGGTTTACCCACGTTTAGGCCAATTTTGTAATCTATAAATAGGTAATGTAGATAATAAGATAAGGAGGATATAGTAATGTAGTACATCTATGTGATGTATGAATGAAATATTACTGCTAGTAATTGGATCTGTGTGACCAGATGTATCTTAGAGTGCTCTATGCATGAGATTAGAGAACTAAGTGCAGGTTGTTATAGTCTGAAGAGCAAGGAAGAAGGATCTAGTGAGCTACGCAGATCTTATGTCATGTTCAAAGTAAGGGTCATTAGAGCTCTATGATGTAACTGCTTGATCGTGATAATATAAATAAGACTTTGTGGATGTAGCCCCAGGGTGGGGGTGAACCATGGTAGCTGTGTGTATAGTGCTTTGTGCTTCGCTCTTATGTATTTATCTCTTTCTTGGCTAAGTGCTTGATGTGATTAAGTAGATCTAGTTATGCTCTGTGTTGTTGATGAATGAATGAACATTAGATCTGATATATGAGATGCTTAGTGCTTGATCTGTTGAATCTAACCTATATTTTTGTGGATAAGTACTGAATATTTCTTAGTATAAGTATTCACTACGATTCTTTGTGCCTTTTGCAAAGTATATTAATGAATGTATTCTAAGGAATAATTGTTTCTATGTGCATTGTAAGAAGGATAATCACAGATATGTGTCTCAGCTAAGGTTGGAGACACCTGTGTCTTGCAACCACCCCTACCTCTACCTCGGGTGAGACTTCATCTACTTCGCAGGTGTTGTCGAAAGGGACGGTATTTAGGGATTTGTTGGTGTGCTCTTGATCATTGAACCCTAGGTTTGCCCCTGTGCCAACAAATGGTTTTGTTGCCAAGACCTGGAACTGTGATTGCTGGGAACTGAAGAAGATGAAACTTTGTGTGAAATAAGCTCTATGCGTAGATCTATCCCTAGTGCGCAGTGTTATGTTTGACCTGAGAAGCTTTGTGCCAAGAAAAAAGGTTAGATCTGAAGAAAGAGAGGTCATATCTGAAGAAAAGAAGTCAAATCTATGAAGAAAAAGGTAAGATTTGCAGGCTCTATGCCTTGATAAAGGTAAGAATAGTTAAAAGTCTTAGATATGGAAGCTTTGTGCTCTACAGAAGTAAGATAAGTGAAATTGTTTTTTTGTTTCTAAATCATTGATCTAGGTATGTTTGATAGATTCTACCCTATCTTCAAAACTAAGGCATTAATAGTTGAAAGAAAGTTTGATAGGAATATATATGATAAGTATAGTGATAGATATGTTATACCTATGCATCGAAAGAATGTATGGACTAATAAGTGGATGTAGGATCCTAGAAAAAAAAATTGTGGGCTAGCCACCATGATCCTGGTGCACAGTACAGAAGGAGTTGGGGAACATCTAAACAAACGAGAAGATTAACCCTCTGTTATAGTTGCAGACGATTAGGACATCTTACTAAAGAATGCCCTAGGAGAAGACCTAGATGCCTCTATTGTAAGGCTATGGACCATGAAGTATTTGATTGCCCTAAAATGATTGCTAGGATTGAGAAGTTGAATATGAAACAAGAAAACCCTGTGGGAGATCAAGAGACCAAGATTATAGCAGAAACCCAGAAAGAATCAGAAAAGATATTGCTACTGATGAAAGATACCTTGAATGACCACCAACATGTTAGGTTATCAGATATCTTCAAAGAAAAGGAGAAAATCGAAGAAAGAATAGGGGTCTTCGACATTGAATGTATTCTTGAAGAAGAGACACAAGTGAACATTATGCCAGAAATAACTTGGGAAGCTATAGTAAAGCCTACCATGATCCCTTCCCTATGAGGAACAAGTTTCTTCAAAGGAAAGCTAGTAACTTATGTGAAAGGCTCGCCCAGATACCTATGACTATCAATGGAACTTCGACAGAGGAAGACTTTGAGATCATTAAATTTGTTGAAGACATCACCCCATTTACCATGCTCATAGGAAAATCCTGGATTGATAGAGAACAAGCCAGACAAAGAGAAGAAGAGAAAGTTTTGTAACAGAAGAAGAAAGAGTTAAAAGACTTTATGACCAGAAGGATCGCACACTTGATTGAAGAATAGAAGAGTAGATTGTAGATATTTAATATTAGTACCTTTGATGTCGAAGCTAAGAGAACACTTGAGGATCCACATAAGATTGAGTTACCTATTTTTGATACAGAAGAAGTATTATCAAGGAACACTAAGAAAGATTTTCCATAGTCTGAAGAAACTAAGACCACAGAAGATAATCATCAGAATGGTAAAAGCATTATTGAGATGAAACTCACTGGGAAGAAGGCTAGGAAGTTAAGAAAGAAAAGGATTAATACTGCAAGGTTACAAGAGGTTCTAGAGGACACTTCGTAGCAAGAAGAATTGTAGAATTGGATATTTGTCGAGATATCAGAACAACGACATAGAATACTTCGCCATGACGAAGCAATATAGTCGTTGGAACCGATATACCCATTTGACCGCTACTCTAAACAGATCAAAAAGAAGTTATGGATTACCACTAGACCGTTGGATATCACCAGAACGGATAGAATGGAGTTAATGAAGGCCCCATGTCTGTTGCTGAGATTGCCTACTTAACCTGTCACGCCACGCAGCGAGAATACTTTTTGCTAACTGAGAATATAAGCGTGAACCCTGAGATCATTGCCTTACTATTCGTCTTCATCTCTGAATTCCTTTTGCACCCAAGCTAGCTAACCCAAGTTTGTATGTCAAACGAGCTCAATGCTGTTGAGAAAATTGTTGAAGAATTTCTAATTGATTTAATGGATGAGAGATTCATGTCAGAACGCAAAATGTCTACAAGTGTACAGACATCATCCTCGGGCGTACTGCTAGCTTCCCCCTCCACTGCTCGAGCAGGACCATCCCAATCGCCTTCGAAAAGATGATCTAAGCTAGGAAATGAATTTGCCACTGTAAATATGATCCCAAGCATATTTCCTAAATATATCCCACCACTAAGAAGACCAGTGAATCGAGACTCTATACCCAGAGACTTCTACTATGTTGTAGCCAATGAGTACCTCCTGAAAGGGGTGCACGTAGTTCATGATGAACAGGAGAAGCTCAACACATTGAAATTCAGTGATTTTAACCTTGGAGATCGCAAGGTATACAATATGCTAGCCCTGCACAAGTATTTGACTATTACAAAAGGAAATAACCCCAATATTGTACCGCAGCAATGGACCCATAACCTTGTGCAGTCAATCCTCCTCAACCTAATGAAGATTCCACATTTCGGGAGGCATCATGAAGTAAATGCATGTGTTAGACTATTGTTGTGCTTCTACCACAGAGGATACCTATGGTTGGACCGATGCATCACCATGGATCTGATTCTGATCAATTGGATCACTAGGCTAAGCATGCAGGGCCCTGACACGGAGGACTTTTATCTTGGAAAGACCGCAAATCGTGCTCTCGCTCAACGAATAAAAGACACATATGGTGATTTGGAGAAAGGAAAGTGAGGTTACAAGGTAGCCACCATTGAGAATGCAACAGTAGGATTTTGTTTCCATCTAATCACAGGCAAGTTAGTCCGAAAAAATAGACCTACACAGGTGACCGGATTTGTAGTTGACCTCGCAGGGAAGTGCATAGAGTTACTACAAATGAACTAGGAGAAATACTTTATAAATCAGCTAGATCTTAACTATAGACAAGCGTAAGACAAAGGGTGTGAGTTCCACTTTAGCTGGTTGCTCATACTCATCACCTTCATCATGTGGGAACTGCCCAAGGGAGCCACATTTCTAAAGATCGAACCCTTCGAACCCCTAGCCGCGAAATTTTGTACGTTGTGGTACTCCAACGACATGAACAAGCAGTGGCAATCCAATGCCATCGTCCATGCATACTACACTCATTTGAGGAATTCCATTCAGTCTACACCATGCATTACACCCAACACTCTTCATAGGTTTCGACCTTTGATGAAATTCAACATAGATCATCACTTCACCTACATCACAACGTGAACAGACAAGCACAAACAACAACTCCAGTCATATTATAAGCTGACAAAATATGACCTAGAGGAGATTACCAAGGAATGGTCGACATACCTCCTTGTTGCAGCAGACCTCACAAAGATGTCTGACTTAGATAGCCCTGGAGCTATGACGGATACACCAGGACCACGCAAGACTAAGAAGGAGGTGTAAGTTCAATATATCCACAACACATCCACAAAGACTGCTTTTCTCTCACCTACGAAGGGAGGTGATGATGAATAACTAGGGTGCACAGAAGTTGAACAGAGAAAAGGTGAGGTTACCTCGCCTAGGGACGAGGCAAATCCCTCCAAGAAAAGGAATATTACCCCACCGAGGCCCTCATCCAGAAAGAAAACTAAGGCCACCTGGACCATGCTTAAGACTATGCTTACCCCAGATGATTTTGACTTCTTAATTGCCACGCTGAATGATGTTTCATTAGAGCTTGTGGAAAAGCAAGAAGCAAAGCAGGAGGAGCTATTCTGCCAGATCACGAGTGAATTCAAAGAAGTGCAGCAGGCATGTCAGTCCAACCAAGCAGTTTCTAAGGTGTCGTTAACAATGGAAATATTAGGAACAGGTGATGAGCCCACACAGTTACTCCAGATCACCGAGAAAGTCGAAGCTTGCCTTCGACGAGCTCAAGAAGACATAGTGAAATCCACCCAAGCTTTGGCGCAAGCACAGAGTGCACATGAAGAGAAACAAATAAAGGAAGAACATGAGCATCTTAACTTACAAATGAAATGGGAGGAGGAAAAAGCCCAGTTACGACAGAGCAAGGACCAATTGCTAGTAGAGAAACTTGAAACACAAGAAAGAGTTCACAAGGCACTGTGATCTGTGACGATCATGTCCACAAGACAAAGTGCAGTTTTCCATGGGCAAGTAAATGATGTCCAGGTGTCATTGAAGATGGAAAATCAGGCAGAATACCAGAACAGAACAAGTGGAAAATAAAGGATTTGAAGTGTCAGAAGAGTTAGAAGTCATATCATCAAACATTTTCTTGTTAATCATTGTAATCGGTTCCAATACCGAAACTGTCATTTGTAATTATTGTAATCAGTTTTAGAAACTGAAACGTTTCATTTCAAGCATTGTAATCAGTTTCAAACTGAAGGAACTCGAACTTGTATAAATATTAGGAGTTCCAAACATATTAAGGGTTGGCAGAAGTGAAGGGCACAATTTTAAGTTGTTCAGAACCTGAATGTAAATTTATGAAGCTGAATTGAATACACATGCAAAAGTCTTGAAGTTTCCATGAAAAGATTCTAATGGTGGTTAACTGAGTTTTGTCTCCTCTCTTTGTATGTATTTCCTGTATTTCTCATTTCATTTTCACTGTCTTGTATTTAAATTGGATAGTCAAACCCAAAATTCATCTTGTGATGCTCTCGGATGAAGAAATTTAAACTGTGATAAGTTCTTCCTAAGTAATTCAGAATTCATTTATTTAATGCTTTGATGGAGTTATATGTTTTATTTTCTTCCTACACTCTGCAAATTTGCAAATTATAACTCAGGTTTATCACCTCATTTATCCTTTATCCTTTGGAGAGTTCTATTTTCCATTCAGTGTTTCCATTCATTTTCAAAAGTTTGACGCCATAGCCCTAAGTGTCCCTCCCCTTCCTTGCTAGAAAATTTATATATAAAAAAAAACAAACAACATAACCTAGCCATTGATGGTCAAAGAAGTACCAAGTGACAGGAGAGGGCCCTCTCTGAGCTAAGCAGGCTAGTACCCATCTCTAAAGTTGGTTTGTAGGTTACCTCTATCGTTTGTTTATCAGCCGAACAAATTTACAAAGAGTTAACATTCGGGTGCCATTGTTGGGGATCGAAAGTGAAATCTTCCCTGGGAAAAGGACGAATTAAAGCTTCAAATTTGATTCTTGAGGGTGACACTGAATCAAACACCTTATTAGCTGAGACTAAATTTACCCTGGCGACTCTATTATAAAGAGACTAGTAGCATAAAGTATTTTGAGCTAGAAATCCTGGCTCCCAAGAGAATTCATACCAGGAGAAACCCAGACCCAGAAGCAGTGATCCTTGTGTTTGATCCTGAGAAGATTGTACAAAAAAGAAAATAAAAACTAATAAACCTAATTTTGTGTCTAGACAGATATCTATCCTTACCCAAAGATGGAGTGACAATCATTTAAGACCTTGATTTTGATGTAAAATTGGAGAAAACTTTGTTCAAAACTAAATCAAAGTCTTTCTTGAACGAGATCATCTTTGATAAAAAGAGGTTCCAAGATTTAATTTGAGTTGCCTGTACCAAACCTCTTGTGATTTATACTCAAAACCAACAACCATTTCAGGTTCTTACAACAACCATGGAATATAGGTTTTCCCCTCTTGTTCTACCTTCTCAATTACATGATATTCCCCAGGAATATAATCAGAGGATTAAGTTATATGATGCCGAAGGAAATGTGTCATCCCAAAAACACTTAGACTAGTTCAATGATTTTGTAGACCTAGAAGAAGTATATTTTGAAGATGCAAAAATGAGGTTGTTTGCACAAAGTCTTGCAGGATAAATCAGTAAGTGGTTCAGAGATCTCTTAGCAGCAAGTATCCTCAATTTTGAAGCCTTTGAAACCAATTTTCTTGCAAAGTGTGGTGACAAGAAAAACCCCCTTCAGTTGCTAACCCAGTATAACAACATGAGAAGGTCACCTGATGAAACAGTCCAAGATTTTTCAGCAATATTTATCAAAGTTTACAACTCAATTCCTATTGAGGTAAAACCTCCTCCCAGGGTTGCTCAACTTAGATATGTTGATTCATTTGAAAGTGATTTTTCTTTGTTGTTAAGGGAAACAAGATCCACTTCACTGGATGATATTATGAGTGATGCAATAGAAGTTGAAGTAAATATCACTACTGCATTTGGGTCAAATTTCGACGGTGCGTTCGACGCAATTTCCACTTTCTATTGTCGGAAGACCAACAAACCTCGGACCCCCTCAAACGTCATTTCACGTGACGTCATTTTTCCAATGACCTAGTTTTCGTCTATATTGTAACGTTTCAAACGTGGAAAGAGAGACATTGCAAATGTGGTAAGACCGACGTTTCAAACGTGGCAAGAGAGACGTTGCAAACATGAAAAGACCGACATTTCAAACGTGGCAAGTGAGACGTTGCAAACGTGGCAAGTGAGACGTTGCAAACGTGGAAAGTGAGACGTTGCAAACATGGCAAGTGAGACATTTCAGACATGGCAAGAGAGATGCTTCAAAGGTGGAAAGACCGACATTTCAAGCGTGGCAAGTGAGACGTTTCAGACGTGGCAAGAGAGACATTTCAAAGGTGGAAAAAGAGACATTTCAAAGGTGGCAAGAGAGACATTCTGAAGGTGGCAAGACCGACAAGACAAGGTATTAGCTCCAACGTGGTTGCTATGGGAGCGACACTCTTGGACGTTGCAAGAACAACGTCTATCAGGTGGCAACAGTGACGGCCAAGAGTTACTAGCTCCGACGTGGTTGCTATGGCAGTGACAATATTGGAGGTGGAAAGAGAGATGTCTTGGACATGGCAATAGCGATGGGAAGAGAGTGAAATACATCACAATTGCTACCTTTGTGTAGGTATTTAAAAAAAAAATACAATATCAATATCAAGACCTAATAGTCATTCCAAGCCCAAATGAGGAGTAAATCATATAGGTGTCAGCTAGTGACAACATACATGGAAATTTCTTCCTACTTCATTAACATTTTCTTCAAAATTAAATTTACGACAACGAAAAGACATAACTTATTTGCAACCTTCAGTGCACACTTTAGCTTCAGTCACTTCAACATCCATGCTATCTTGCCTTTCGCTCTTAAGCCAAGTGGGAGATTGCATATCCATTTCATTTAAGTTCAAATATTCATCATCATTTATGACAACAATTTATTCATAAGGATGGTCTTTGAATTTAGCCAAATGATGCAGAATAGGAGGCACACATTCACTCAACAATTCTGATAAATATTTTGAGCAATTTGCATCATTGACAGATTGTTGCTTGTTGTTGATGAATAGACAAATATCTTCTTCTTGAAGCTACGCTTCATCTTGTTCTTCAAGCTTTGATTCACCTTCAACATTCTGTCCAACTAGTACCTGAGAACAAGTCATAATCATAACATCTTCTGCCTGCACACTATGAACTCTAATGTAGCAGTGAGAGAAACCCATAGAAGAGCTATGAGACTACATTAAATAGA
>JZKD02S0933337.1:667594-724688 GCA_000966675.3 Picea glauca
AATATTAAAACAGATAATGAATGTATATACCATCGGACGATATTCATTTGATCCCCCATCCATGTGCCCATATTTTCTACAATGTTTTGTAGTTGTTGCTATTAAAACTCTTTCGAGACGTCTAATACAACAATTTTTGCAAGGGCAATAACATTTACCATCACCCTTTTCACCCTCTTTAATTCTTTTCCCAGCTCTAATGTTTTCTGACATTCTTCCCCACAGACTTATACTGAAACAAATATCTATTTTTTGTTCGTCGATAAGACCCGCAAACCCTTTTTGAAGCATCGTTATTATAGAAAACTTGTCGCAACATCCGTCAAATGCAACATATTTATAGATTTTGTAACGTCGCAATTCCGACGTAAAAAATTCCTAAGTGACTGTTGGTATTTTGACTTGGTGAACATACTAAGGTGATCGTTGGAGGGGAAAACTTAGTTTCCAACACGTCGCAATTGCGACATACATTTTCACAAACGTGGCAAGAGTGACATTCTAGTGGAAAATGTGGCAAGAGAGATGTTAACGTGGCCAGAACAATGTTAACGTGGCAAGAGAGACATACATCTTCACAAACGTGGCAAGAGAGACATACATCTTCACAAACGTGGCAAGAGAGACGTTCTAGTGAAAAATGTGGCAAGAGAGACGTTCCAATGGAAAACGTGGCAAGAGCGACGTTAACGTGGAAATACTGACGTTAACGTGGCAAGAGAGACGTCAACATGGCTAGAGCGATGTTATCAGGTAACATGATTTTTTTTTTTTTAATTTCCTCTATTTTGCGACAATATGGACAAGTTTGTCCATAACGTCGCAAATAAAACATCAGAATTTTTACAATATGTACTAGTGTCTAATGGCTTCAGGAAAGGTCAAATATAATTCTAACAGGGACATGAACAAGGTTCAAGATAAGGCACAACCTTCAACCTCACAGTCATCAGAAGAGAGGTTTGAAGTGATGATGAAAACCATGGAGAAACTCATGGAGAGGGTGTCTTTAGATAATAATCCTAACACCAGAGAACATGATAATGTTCCACCCATAAACCAAAGGAGACTAGCAGTTCCACAAATTAGACAAAGAGATTAGAGGAACCAAGGGGATTAGAAAATAATACCTCCCTTTCAAAATAATTATGTAAATGAAAATTTTGATGGAACTTTTGAAGACAACATGCATTGTTGTGATGATAATGAAACATAGGTGTTTTTACCTAAAGAAGAACATGACTATTTCATGGATGCAAATGAAATCTTCATGCAAGAGGATGATGAAAGGTTGTTAGTAGAAAGGGGATATTACCAAATAGGGATGTAGAATGTCATCATGCAATTCTAGAAACAATATAATCTTCGAAACAAAAAAGTACTTGCAAATCCTCCAAAGGGAAACCCTACCAAAGAGTCTCAAAATAATACACCTTCTTCAAGTCAACCTAAGAAAGACTCTGTTGCAAAGGATGTTGTGGAGAAAGGAAATCAAAAGGAATAACCTCAGAATAAAGTACTTGAAAAAAGAAAGGAGACAGTCATCAAAGAGGTATAGAAAACCTCATATTCCCTTAATTTTGAAAGTGAGATGGCCAAAATTAAAATCTTTGTACCATTCAATGAGTTGATAAAGAATAGTGAATGTAGAAATTAGATCATCAATATTCTCAAGATGGAAGAAACTTATGATACTTTGAACATACAAGATGATCATCCTTCCATCTTGTTTGGCCCACATGTAGAGGATAGTAGTGAGGCTGATGAGGTCCCCCCTTTCTATGTCAGTCTGAAATTTCATGATATAACTATGCACAATGGTATGTTGGATTCAGGAGCATCCCATAACCTGATGCCCAAGGTGTTCATGGACCAATTGGTCCTGGATATTACAAGGTCTTACAAAGATTTTTTCTCCTTTGATTCAAGGAAGGTGAAGTGCCTGGGCCTAATCAAATATCTAGTGGTATCATTGTCTCAAATTCCAGCAAAAAATATGGTCATGGATATAGGAGTTGTTGATATCCCTCCTAATTTTGGCATGTTGTTATCCAGGCCATGGGCTGCAAAGTTGAAAGGGACTCTGCAAATGGATATGCCATATGCCACTATCCCTATTTTTTGTCAATATAGGAGGTTGTACAGAGAAATATTTCTCAAATACATGGTCAATAACAAAGCCCATCCAAACAACCACCCCATTTAAACTGAGATTGGTTCCTCTATTTTCTTTAATTATTTGAGTTTATAAGAAAAAGGTCCAGAGATTGATATGGTTGCCAAAGACCAATCTGATCAACAAAATGAGAAAATTTCAGAGAAGCAAAATGATGCAAAAAATCAGATGTGGAATATGAGCTTCGATGGAGTTGTCAGCAGAGAAGGAGCAGGGGTTGGTGTGTGGATTAACCTCCCCAAAGGAAGCACAAAGCTATGTTTTTATAAACTTGCTTTTGATTGCACAAATAACATGGTTGAATATGAGGCATTAGTATTGGGATTGAAGACTTTGAAAGAAATGGGTGCTAAGAGAATAGTTGTACATAGATATTTTGAGCTAATTATCAATAAGATAAAGGGTATATACCAAGAAAAACATCCTAGGATGAGGGCCTATATAAATATAGTGCTTGGTCTTATTGAAATTTTCCAAAGTATAATCTTTCAGTGATTCTAAGGGGGCAGAATCAAATTGCTGATACCCTGGCTACTTCAGCCTCAGTCTTCAAAATTCAAATTTTCCCTAACAAAAAATATGAGATTGAGGTCAAGCACAAGCCAACGGTACCAGATAATATTAAGTACTGGCAAGTTTTCGAAGATGATAAACAAATAGAAAGTTTCCTCAAGATGGAGGATGAATTTGAAAATTTGAATATTGATGAGGAATATTGCGGTGAAGAAGAAGATACAGCTGTGTTCACAAATGATGGTTATTTCAAGAATCAGATTTTTGGTAAAGATATATTGCAACTAAAAAATAACATCATTCCCAAATGCTTGGTCCTATTGGAGAAACTCTTTGACAATAATGATGTGGCCAGGAGTCCTAAAATTATTGTAAATGATGGAGATGTTGAAGATTGCAACATTGGGACTCAGGAATATTCCAAGATCATTAAGATGTCCAAGATATTATCCTAGAGGTCAAGCAAAGGTATATCAATTTAATGAAATAATTTCCTAATGTTTTTTCATGGAGTTATGAAGATCTGAAAGTTTATGATTGTTGGATTACTAAGAGGGGGGGTGAATCAATAATAGCGTAATTATAATCCTTTTTCTTCAAATAATCCAAGTGTTATATCAATGTAGAATTATTATCCAATAATGAGCAATAAGAAATGAACAATCACACACATACACAATACACCAGTGTTTTACGTGGAACCCCAAATCGAGAGAAAACCAAGGAATTATTCTTCTTATATGTCTTGAAGAATTACATTAATTGGAAGCACCAACTTCCTTTGTTTTCTAGCTGCAACTAGATGGAGGCTCCAACACCCTAGTTTCTTGGGCTACAACCTGAGGGAATCTCTAACTCCCCAATTCTCTAGCTACAACTATAAGGAGGCTACAACCCCCTATGTTCTCCAGCTACAACCAGAAGGTGGCTACAACCACCTGTCCTTGCCTCGTCCAACCGCCCTGAAGTAGAAGTAGAATGATGGAACCACTATCACATTATCACTGTGAGATATACCATTGTAAACCTATACCAATAAACTTGAACCATGCATAAACCATGCATCAACCTGTACCTCAACCTATAATTAACATGTACCATAAACAAGTGCATCAACCATGCACCAACCTGTACCATAAACAAGTGCATAAACCATGCACCAACCTAAACCAAACAATCTGTAATCAACCTGTACTATAAACAAGTGCAACCAACCATGTACCAAGTATGTACCAATCATGTGTCAAGTAATCATCAACTATGACTCATCAATATGTACCAACATCATCAACTATACACCTCATGTATGTGCCAACTCATCAACTACTTGTCTCAACCATGTACCCAACTTGTACATCAACCAAAATCCCTCATCAATTTCATTAGCCAAATATGATTTATAACTCTATAATAGACGTATATGATCACATACCTGCAAACCTTTCTTAACTTTAGACAACAAGAGACTAGCATTTACATCAAACGTTTCTTTAGTCGCATTAGTCAACAACCCTAACTTGAAATAATCATAACTTTGTACCTGTAATGAATAAAGATATGAAACTGATAAAAAATGTTCTTCAGTGTGTTTTATGCAATTTCTCCAGGTTTCACTGCTTGGAACCTCTCAGAAAAGTAGTTATAGCAAAAATGGCATACCTTTCTGAATTTTGGCTTATTCTAGAGAGTGACCTTGTAGAGCATGCCCCGAAAGGAATATTTGTTGAATCAATATGAAATTGTTACATGGAATACTAAAAATTGTAATATAACCAACACGTTTAGTATTACTGAATTTGGATCTGTTATGAATAAGTTATGTCGTTTTTACCTGAAACACATGTTTTTGACTAGTTTTAGGACTAGCCACAAACCCTATTTTCCACGGAGTGTAACTCCAAAAATAAAACGTCCCACAAGATAAATTTTTTAACATAGATACTTGGATATGTTTCCTCAATGGAATACCAATTTCATGGTTTGAATCATTCTAGAAAAAAATTTATTGCAAAAATGGTGATATGATCTGTAAATAACATACCTTAGAAAACACCATCAAAAGAATTTATCCTTCCTTGAATTCTGGCCTTCTTTTCTTCACCTTCCCTCATAAATTCGGCTTAGATGTCATTTGGTTACCTTAGAAACCTATAGGTATTCAATATTCTCAAGTGTATCTTAAATGAGAGAGCCTGGCCTCTTATTTATACTCTCCAAGTAGCTTCCTTAAAAACATCTTCTAGGTCACTTTGCCCACTTTCCTTATTTTAGGCTTAACCCACTTCTAATTTCTCCATTAAATTTATTATTTAAATAATTTATTTTGTATTCACTTTGAATTGTAGTACACTCATCAATTCACTTTATTATTTACCTTCTAAAATCTCTTAAACCACTTTGAATACTTCGACCTTTTGGCGCTTCTAGATGACATAAGAGGGTCCTCCAACTTCGTACGGCCATAACTCTCAAACCATGAGTTATGCGACATTCCACATACCACCAGAAATGGAATGACATGTACCATCCATATATAATATTATTACCTACAAATATATCAAAACACATACCATTATCCATCAAACAAACTTGGGTCCATTACCCAAACCTGGGTTCTCCAATTTCTCATGGCCATAACTCTCTAACCGTGAGGAGTTATGTGACATTCCACATACCACCGGCAATGGAATGACAAGAACTATCCATATAGGATAGTTTCAATTACAAATTCACTGACCTTCATCTCATTATTCCACAAATAAGCATGGTTTCTCTAACCATACTTCTAGGATAACTCAATCCGCAAAGTGTCTTCCCATGAGGGATTTCACTATAAGGGGACCACTTTGGAGTTCACCCATTTCTACTTATTATCAACCATGACGATACATCAAACAATCTTGGGTCCATTACCCAACCTTTGTGCTATGGTGCTTTCTTCAAGGGTTGACATCAATGACAACCAACCTCAATCAACACAATACACTTAGCCCAGAGGTCAAGCAAAGTTATATCAATTTAATGAAATAATTTCCTAATGTTTTTTCCTGGAGTTATGAAGATGTGAAATTGTATGATACCAAGGTGATTCAACATGTGATTCTAATCAAGGAGGATCATAAACCTTTCAAACAAAAATTAAGAAGAATCAATCCTTTGATGTTTCCCTTGATTGAGAAAGAGATAAATAATTTGTTTGAAGCCAATATCATATTGTCTATGAGATTTTCTAAGCGGGTGGAAAATATGGTACTTGTTAGAAAGAAGAGTGGAGAGATCAGATTATGTGTAGACTTTAGAAATCTAAACATGGTGTCTCTTAAGGACAATTACCCACTACCTAAGATGGATCACATTCTACAGAAAGTGGTGGGTTCTCAAAAAAATTCAATGTTGGATGGTTTATCTGGGTACAATCAAATCATGGTACACCATAATGATTAGGAAAAGACAGCCTTTACAACACCATGGGGCACCTTCATGTATGCCAAGATACCTTTTGGGCTCATGAATGCAGGAGAAACATTTCAAAGGGCTATGTATATAGCTTTTGTTAACCAGAAAGATAAATTTATTGTTATTTACTTAGATGATATCACTGTCTATTCAATTTCTAATGAGGAACATCTTAAACATCTAAGGAGGGTTTTTCAAAAGTGTAGGAAGTTTGGCATTTCATTGAAGCCCAAGAAGTCTAATTTTGGCATGGAAGAGGGGAAGTTGCTTGGTCACATTATTTCAAAGGAGGGAATAAAGATAGATCCTAGCAGAGTTGAGGGAATCTTAAAAATTGGCACACCAAGAAGCAATAAAGAAGTACAATCTTACCTGGGAAAAGTAAACTTCCTAAGAAGATGCATCCCTAACCTGGCTGAAATCATAAAGTGTATCACTAACATGCTCAAGAAAGGAAGTGAGATAAAGTGGACCATTGAAGCTAGAAAATCCTTTGAAGACATTAAAATGGCATTGACCAAGGCTCCAGTGTTGGCCAGTCCTGATTTTGAGAAAGACTTTATATTGTTTTATTTTTCCTCTGTGCACACCATTACTGGTGTTTTATTACAAAAGGATGAGAATAATTTTGAGAGGCCCATAGAATATTATAGTATGGCATTGAGGGATTCTCCATTAAAGTATGATATCATGGAAAAGCATGCATATTCACTGGTCAAGGCCCTGAAGGAGTTTAGAGTTTATATCTTGCATTCACATACCACGGCCTATGTGCCTAGCAGTTTTGTGAAGGACATTTTAACTCAGCCTGATCCTGAGGGAAAAAGGGGAAAGTGGATAGTTGTGTTGTTGGAGTATGACCTTGAGATCAAACCTACAATTTTGATCAAAGGACAAGGACTTTCCAAGCTGATGGCACAAAAACATTGTGAACTCTTTGGAATTAACTTCAATGTTGATTTGTCAACAGACCCAAAAGAAGAAAAGGTCCCTCAGGTATCTTAAAAATTCCTTGAATCCCCATGGTATGCTGACATTATTTATGTGTTGAAAAATTTGCAGGCTCCTCCTAAATTGAGAAAAACCAAGGCCAGGTTTTTAAAGCTAAAGGAAACAAATTTTTGTATTGTAAATCAATCTCTATATTTGAAGGATCTAGGAGGAATCTTGCTGAGATGTTTGTTGGAGGGAGAAGTAGAGAAGACCATTAGATAGTTTCATAAAGGTGATTGTGAAGGGAACCACTATTGTAAAATACTGTGCACAAAATATCGAGCGTTGGGTTCTATTGTCCTAGCATTTTTTATGATGTCTAAAAGGAAGTTTCAAGTTGTCATGAATGCCAATTTTTTTATGGGAAGAGAAAATTGCAACCTTTTCCCTTGAATCATCTCTGTTGAAGCACCTTTTAGACAATGGGACCTTGATTTCATAGGAGAAATTCATCCATAGTCCTCAACTTAGCACAAGTGGATACTGAAAACCACAGATTACTTCACCAAGTGGATTGAAGCAGTTCCCACCAGGCAAGCCACACATGTTGTTATCATTCAGTTTTTGGAGAACAAGATTTTGTCTGAGTTTGGTTGCCCAATAAAAATCATTATAGACAATGCAACAACATTTAATTCCAAAAAGATGGAAAAAAATTTCAGTGATTACAATATAACTCTTGGCCATTCCACAACTTATTACCCTCAAGTTAATGGGTTGGCTGAGTCATCTAATAAAATCTTGACCAAAATTATCAAAAAACTGTTGCAAGATAACAAAAAGGCTTGGCACAAGAAAATTATCCATGCATTGTGGGATGATAGAATCACTAAAAAAATATCTATTGCTACTTCACCCTTCAAGATTGTGTATGGCACAGAGGTGATTTTTCCTAATTCATTAGGACTTCCAGTGATGAGATTTATACAGGAGAAAGATGTTGAACCAGATGCCACTCGAAGGAGAACAAATGAACTAATCAATGTCTAACAAACAAAAGAGAAAGCCTTCAATAGCTCTCAGTTGCACCAAGACAGGATTAAAAAATCTTTTGATAGGCATACTAAGGAAGATGATTCGAAAGTAGGAGATTTGGTGTTGAGATGGGATACCATAAATGAAGACAGGGGAAAGCATGGTAAATTTGACCATCTATGGTTTGGACCTTTCAAAATTGTGGCATAGCATGGAAATAATGTCTATATGCTACAAGAACACAATGGAGATCTCGTTGGTGAACGACCTGTGAATGGCAGGTTTCTCAAGAATTATCTCGCTTAAAGGAATTTTCACCCTTTCCATTCATTATGTACAACCATTTTTTCTTTTCATTTAAAGCAATTGGAATCAAAACAACAGAAATTGAATCCCGAAGAGAAGGCCTTAAGTTATGTTGAGTATAATTTGAGTTTTGAGAATAAAATGTTGATCGATTTAGTTGCAGAGGTAAAATAAATCCCAATGGGTAGTCACTTGGTCTGTCATTCTTTGTTACCTCGCCGGGAGGATATAATCCCCAATTGGAGCCCATGTTATCACCATTAAAATTTTGTGTGAAATCAAGGTTTCTAGACTTAGCGAGATGCCAGATTGGTTTGGAGGCTTGAAAAAATAGAGGATGGGGACAAATCTGGAAAGAAAAGGCTAAAATGGTAGGGGCTCTAAGTGGATGGGATCCAATACATCATAGATTGTGAGCACTCCAGATCGATGGTCGAGCATCATTTTGGGAGGAGAAGTTGTGCGAAGGATAATTCTAGAAAGCGGGCTTAAATCTAAACTGTGGTTTTCAGTCGGTACCATGTGGCACCACCAGATGCATTTCATGGTGAAAATTGGGTTTCCCCAAACCACTTCCTCATGCCCCCAAAATTTGGAAAAGGTATAAAAGGGCATTTTTCATGTATTTTATTATTCTTTCAAAAAGACTAGACCGTTTGAAACTTGGCGCAACCACCTTCGTTCGACTACAGCTTCACAGTGCGCCATTACACACCATTTCCACTCATATACATGTATTTTTCATCGCCACCATGGACCCTATCATAACTTCAATAACATAGAAATACCCTATGTCGAATAAAGAAGCCCTAATTGACTGAGATTTAGACGTTTTTGACACCGAAATTACCATTTCGCCCATCTCTGTGTCTAGAAGCAATTTGTCCGATAATATAGGAAAGAATATACCATTCCTTGAAGTAGTCTAGGCCACCATAGTCTCTTATGTTGTCGAAGTTGCTTTCCCTTTTCCCAAATTCATAGGTTGGTGTGTAGAGCAGTATTCACAAGAAGAAAAACTCGTCGTAAACAAGAAGGGGTCTGAGGTCATGTGTAGGGTAGAGAGTATATCAATTCAGGATTCCCTTTTTATACCAGAGTCTTTATCCACAGTGTCTGAACCTTTCAATGAAGAAAAGCTAATTAGGGTATATAGAGAGTGTCTATCAGAAGTCAGAGATCTATTTTTACAGACAATTGTCAAACCAGAACATCTTTCAGAGAGATTGTCTTTGCCAATGAATGTGAGTATAATGGTTATTGAGGTCCAACGACTTTGTTCCCTGTTGAGTCAAATTTTAGGTCTAGATAATTACAAACAGGTGGTCGAGGTCATGCTGGGTTTCCTGTTGACATTTTTTCAGTCAGAATCTAGTATTTCAGTCCAGATCTGTTTTGATCAATTCATAGCTGATAATATCCATAAACAGCTAGTGAATTTTCACTCTCTATGACATCTAAGATATTACACCTATTTGCTAAAGATTTTCTTGGAAACCAATAAGAGAGAATTTCCAGAAGAAGCATTCATATCAACTGAATGTAAGAGGATTTCATTGCTCGTCTTCATCAACAAAGTTATGTCCAGGGTTTACAGTTTGATTTTCAACACCAACCTACCTAGAGTTTTAGATGATATGAGGAGCTATCTGCAACCAAACCCAGAAAGCAGAGTAGGAGACTGGGTAATGTTCATGCATTCAACAATAATTTGGGTTTATGGTTTTAATGAATCCCCCTATATACTGCCAATTTTTCTGACCCCAAGATTTTTTCCCCTTGAATTCATCAGGAAAAGAATCATATTTGAGACAGAGCATTTCCTAAAGTTGCGCTAAGCCTCCAACCTCAAGTTCCCTTTTATCATTGACCCTTTCATTTTCAAAGCCAGATATTGTTTATCTCATATTCAAGCAAAGCTCAAAGATTTTGGTTTTTCACAACTACATGGAAGAAGCTATGATCCACAACAAATCATATCCAAGAGAATATTGATGAACAAACAAGCCCCTTATGAGCATGAACATGTTGAGGGTTTTTATAAGCTAGAAAACCTAGAAGTTTGTGTTGATATGGAAGCAATCCTGCAACCAACTCAAACACAACAAGTGGAGGCAACCCTACAATAGAGTCAAACAAAGCAATATCCTCAGAAACTGATATTCAAAGTACCCAAGGTAAGTGTTTATAGCAAGAGAAGCAGTGTAGAGACCATGGGAACCAGTGATCAACAAACTGCTCCTAAGAATATGAAGATTACACATGTTGATACTGAGAGGGGGGTGAATCATCATCAAGTACAATTTAAAACCTTTTTTTCAAAATATAACTAAACCATTCAATTATATCCAATGATCAATGAACAATAGTATAAGAGTTACACCAATACACCACAGTACACCATGCACAATATATGAGAAATAATCAATAGGTATTGTTCAATAGAAGTAATGACTTCCAAAGGTAGCTATAGCTTCCAAATGTAAAGGGAGGGATAAAAATCCAAGAGGAAGATACAATCCTCAAATATCAAGAAATGGTTTAACTCTCCATCCTTGCCCCTTCCTTCCACCCAAGAATATATGAGAGATAATAAAATTTTACATTAAATCATCACCATCAACCAATCATCACATAGAACCTAATAATGCTTCATGAGAATTCTTCAACTTCTACAATTCTTCAATTCTTGGAATACTCTGATCCTATAGATAATATTACTCAATGTATTTTCTGAAACTTCTACAAGTTTCACTCCTTGAATCCTCCCCAAAAGGAAGTTATAGAAAGAATGGTACACCTTATTCAATTTTGGTTTATTAAGGAGACTTAACTTGTATAGAATTCCCCGCGCTCAATATTTAACATCAGATTCTGAAACTCGCACACAAGAAACTACAGTCTGTACTATTTCCAATGAAATTTTTCCCACATCATTTGGATTCTCTATGAAGAATTTATGATTGTTTTACCCGGAACACCTGTTTATTGACTATCTTGAGGACTGGTCAAAAACCCCATCTTCCACAGAGTGTATCTCCATAATTGTATCAAATAAAAATCTGAAACTTTTACCATAGGTACCATGACATGTCTCCTCAATACCATAGAAATTTCACCATTTGAATCTTTCTATAAAAAACGTTATAGCGAAAATGGTAAGATGACCTGAAAATAACATACCTTAGAATACATCACCAAAAGACTTCATCCTCCCTTGAAATCCAACCTTCTTTACTTCTGATTTCCTCTGAAATTCGACTTATTTTCAAATGAATGTATAATGATGTTTATTTATACCATTTATGTCACTTCCTTTTAACATTAGGGCTGACCTGACACTTTCTTATTTTGTAATTCATTTCTTTAATTATCTTTAGGGCCTACATGTACTTCCTTCTTCAATTCACTTTGTCATGTTCAAAAATTCATTTCTCCTCAACCATGAGGATCCACGTGACATTCCACATACCACTAGAAATAACATGATATATACTATCCATCCATGGGTGTTGTATCTTCATGTGCATTTTCCTTCATGTCCAAATATATTCATCAATCTTGCGGTCCAAAACCAATGACTAGGGTTGACATCAATGACAACAACCAATCTTCCAACAATCTCCCCCTTTTTCATTGATGGAAACACTCATGCTCCCCCTATCATCATGATCCCAATTTATCTCCCTCTTTGACATCAATGGAAAAGGGTGGGGTTGTTCCCCCTAAGTTTAATGGAAAAATGTAACTCTCTTCTTTGGGGCTGCTCCCCATGAACATGCGGCACTCAATAATACTTCATCCTTATTTTTGGTCTTTGGGAATTTTTCTTCCTTGGAATCCTTTTGTGTGGCTTATGTCTTCTCTCTCTTCTTTATGTATATGATGTATGTGTTGTTCGGTCTTGTTGCAATTGCAACCAATCTTCCTGAGTTATTTTCTTTGATTTTACATTTTCGGGAGCCAAACGGAAGAGTGTATCCTTGATCACACATTTTACTAACACTAAGTAGATTATGATTCAAGTATTCAACCAATAGAACATTATTTTCTTTTACATTTTTTCTTTCAAGCTCTACTACACCTTCTCCAAGTATTTTGGTAGATGAGTCATCTCCAAATGCAACATTGCCACCCTTTCTCTTCAAGATGATGAATTTGTCTTGATCCACGGTCATGTGTGAAGAACATCCACTGTCTATGTACCATTCATATTCTTCTTTACATTCTTCAACGGTTAATGCTATTTGACAATCTTCATTGTTTTCAATCTCTTTTCTTCTCCATACTGTGGTTGGAATAGGGACATCTTCATTCATATATCTTCAATCTCATGCTTTGTGACCAAGATAATTTCATTTGTATCATACAATATTTTTGTCCATCAATGGGTAAAATGAATTATAACTTCTGTTGAAAAATCCATGATTATTTCCATATCTTATGTTTACACCATTCATCTTTATTGCATATTTGTTCCTTTCATTGATTCTGCAATTAATTTTCTTATGTCCAAAATTTTTGCAAGTATAACAATGACCAAGAAAGAAATTTTGATACCTGGGAGTAAGTGACCTTCTGTGCGATGTAGTCCATCTGAGTTCATGATCTACTCTTCTGTAGTTTCCTTCATACTGATTGAAGCTTCTTTGATTCCTGAAGGTAGGAGGTCTTCTTTGATATTCAGCTCTTTTGTAATCATTCCTTCTTTCCGGTATCCTGGTCCACTTCTCATCAATTTTCTGTGTAGATCTTTCTTCAACCTTCTTGTTGGTATTTGAATCTTCTTTGTATGAATTTTCACCCATGCATTCAAGATGTTTTAATTCTTTTGGCACTTGAGAGTTTCTTAAGCTCTTCCTCAATGAGACAATTTCTTGTTCAAGTTTCTCACAATCTTCTTATTTCTTCATCATTTGGACCTTCTTTACTTCTGTTATTCTTCTTGATTCTTCAAGTAGAGTTTTCAAGGAAATGGTTTCTTCTCTTAGTTTCTGAAGGTCTTCTAATTGTTTCTTTAAGATTACAACTGTCTTTTCATAACTACTCAATTCACTTAGTTTTCTACGTGTGTCTTTGAGCTTGCTATTTTCAATCTCAACATGCTTCAATTTTTTAAGAGTCTCATCTTCTTGTTGAATCATTTCTACTTCATGATTTTATTCTTCTTCATTGTTATCTCTTTCAATCCTTGGATGAGGACATTCAAATTCAACATGTACTCCTTCACAATTAAAGCAAAAGAACTTACCTCTATTTGCTTCATTGAAATCTGAGATGTTGAAATTTGCTTCAACTTATTTTTCTTATTCTTCTTCTTCCCTTGCATAAAGGTCTTGTAGCTTGTCCCAAATCTATTTTTTTGATGCACATGATCCCACCTTGTATTTCACTGAATCTGTCAATCCATCCAGGATGGTATCTATTGCCAATTTTTTATTCCTTTTTTCTTCCTTCTGAGCTGTAGTCTTTGGTTTCTTTAAAGGATTGTATCATGAAGAAACTGAGTACCAAACATCTGTCCCAAGAGATTTCAAGTAAGTTTCCATTCTATTACTCCAGTATTCAAAATTGCTTCCATCAAATGGTGGAATCCCATTTGTAATGTTGTCTTCCATTTCTACTTAGGACCTTCCTTCCAGTGGTTAAACTGTACTGAAGGTAACCTACTCTAATACCAATTGTTGATACTGAGAGGGGGGTGAATCAATATCAAGTACAATTTAAAATATTTTTTCAACTTATACTTAGCCATTCAATTATATCCAATGAGAAATGAACAATAGTATAAGAGTTGCACCTATACACCACAGTACACCATGCACAATATATGAGAAATAATCAATAGTTATTGTTCAAGGGAAATAATGACTTCCAAAGGTAGCTACATCTTCCAAATGTAAATGGAGGGATAAACCTCCGAGAGGAAGATACAATCCTCCAATATCAAGAGAGGTTTTAACTCTCCATCCTTTCCCCTTCCTTCCACCCAATAATATATGAGAGATAATAAAACTTTACTTTAAATCATCACCATCAACCAACCATCACATAGAACCTGATAATGCTTCATGAGAATTCTTTAAATTTTGCAATTATACAATTATTGGAAAACTATGATCCTATAGATAATATTAATCAATGTGTTTTTTGAAACTTCTCCAAGTTTCACTCCTTCAATCCTCCCCAAAAGGAAGTTATAGAAAGAATGGTAGACCTTATTCAATTCTGGTTGATTCAGGAGACCGAACTTGTACAGAATGCCCCGTGCTCAATATTTAACATCCAATTCTGAAACTTGCACACAAGAAACTAAAGTCTGTACTGTTTCCAATGAAATTAGTCCCACATCATTTGGATTCTATATGAAGAATTTATGACTGGTTTACCCAGAACACCTGTTTATTGACTAGCTTTAGGACTTGTCAAAAGCCCTATCTTCCACGGAGTGTATCTCCATAATTATAGAGAATAAAGAGATGAAACTTTTACCACGTGTACCTTGACATGTATTCTAAATACCATAGCAATTTCACCATCTGAATCATTCTAGAAAAACTTTTATAGTGAAAATGGTAAGATGACCTGAAAATAACATACCTTAGAACACATCACCAAAAGACTTCATCCTCCCTTGAAATCTGACCTTCTTTACTTCTGATTTCCTCTTAAATTCGACTTGTATTTCAAATGAATGTATAATTATGTTTATTTATAACATTTATGTCACTTCATTTTAACATTAGGTCTGACCTGACACTTTCTTGTTTTGTAATTCTTTTCTTTAATTATCTTCAGGGCCTACATGTACTTCCTTCTTCATTTCACTTTGTCATCTTCAAAGATTCATTTCTCCTCAACCATGAGGATCCACGTGGCGTTCCACATACCACCAAAAACAACATGATGTATACTATCCATCCATGGGTGTTGTATCTTCATGTGCATTGTACTTCATGTCCAAATATATTCATCAATATTGCAGTCCAAAACCAATGACTAGGGTTGACATCAATGACAACAACCAATCTTCCAACAACATAGTCTCCATAGATAGTGAAATTGGAGGAGGAAGGGCCTAAAGAACAAGTAAATATAGATATGGTAGAGAGTGGCACTATCTGATCCAAATTTTATGAGTAGAACGAAATGATTACAGATTATTAACATATGCTTAACACAAAATAACAGAGATATAGTAAAATTGGTTTTCTATTCAATAAGGAAATAAGTTGAAAGTGTAAAATGCAGCGGAAAACAAGCTTGTTGGAATGGTGGTGGCTTATCTCTGAGGAGAGATGTGACGGTTATGCTCATTCACAAGAAGATAATTACAATGAGGCTATAAAGGCCTTTTTACAATAAACAGGAGTTTCAAAAACCCTAGACATCCAAAAACCTAACCCTAGGAGATGAAGTGCCAAAAGTCATGTGGGCCCTGTTTGGGTAAGTCAGTACATCAACTTCTCGGGGTCGTAACTTTTGCATAAGATATCCATTTATGCGTATGATAGCCTGGGGTCGCATGATGAAATTTTTTGACTGCAACATACCCAAAAAAACGTCGTTTAGGGCCTCAAAACGGCTTCGGAAGTTCAAGACTCAAAAAACTGCTAAAAATAGTAAATTACAAAAATTGCTAGAAAGTTATTTTGAGCCAGCTGGGAAAGGTGGGTGGCCACTAATATCCACCTAGATCAATACTCCCTCCTTAGGAAGAAATGGTCTCCATTTCATTGATTTCCCCCATCAGATGAGGAAATTTCTGCTGAATTTGGCCCCGGGTGAGCCACTTGCCTTGGTGCAGGAGATGCCCTGCTTTGACGACTCGATAAAGCTTGATCCTTTTTTGTCGAGTGCCCTTGATCTTTGTGTCCACAATCTGATCATGAGATTCATGTTGTATGTAGTCAGGGTTGAGCTCTGTTGGTGTCAGTTGTTCTTCTATGTCTGAGGTGTCCAATAATGGTGGGAAATAAGGCCGAAGGAGGTCCATGTTGAACACTGGGTCCAGCCCAAGGAAAGGAGGAATATTGAGCTCAAAATAATTGTCCCTCATAGCCTTGGTGATGGTGTACGACCCATAACGGAGTGGGTGAATCTTCCAATGGGGTATTGTAAGGCCCTCTTTCTACAAGTGCAACCAAACTTTGTCACCCACCTGAAACTTATGTGGCACCCGATGTTTATCATGGTGTTGCTTGTACTTGTCATTGGACTTCTGTAGGATATCATGAACCTATTGGCAGATGTGCCGGATCCACTCAATGAACCGGGTGGATTTGTCAGCCTCAAATGGAGCAAGATATGTGTCAGTTGAGGTGACTACAAGGAGAAGTGAAACATCTATGGGACCCAATGGCTGGAATCCCAACCTCACCTGAAAAGGGTTGTGATCAGTTGAGCTATGCAGGGCTCATTTGTAGCTATGTTGGATATAGGGAAGTCTCTCATCCCATGTGTGAGGGTGTTTGGAATTATACATGTGCAGGACATGCATGATCATTTAATTTACGACCTCGGTTTGGCCATATGTCTGGGTGTGGAAGGTCATGGATTTGGTGAGCTTGGTGTCCATCAGTGACCAGAGGCTCGACCAGAATGTGTTGAGAAATCGACTGTCCTGATCTGACACAATGGTTTGTGGGATCCAAAAATGTACCCAGACTTGTTCAAAGAAGAGCTTGGCAGTGGATTTTGCTGTGATGTTCTTCTTCCAAGCAACCAAAATCACCATCTTAGAAAAGTGATCAACAACCACAAAAACACAGTCATTTCCCCGCTTGATGGATGGGAGGCTTGACATGTAGTCCATTGAGATGGATTCCCATGTCCTGTCAGGAGTAGGAAGAGTGGTGTAGAGTCCCTATTTCTTAGTGGTCGGTTTGGCAATAGCACAGGCAGTGCAGGACTTGATATACTTGTTGACCTCATGTTGAAGTTTCGACCAGTAGAAATGTTTCTGTATCATCGCCACTGTCATTTTCAATGCCGAAGTTTCCTGCCTCTTGACTGTAGTGGGCTTCCCAGATTAGCTTCGATCGCTTTCTTGATGGAACACAGATATGGCCCAAACGACACAACAACCCGTCCTGAAGATGGAAATAATTGACAACTGCATTTGCACCCAACATTTGGTAAGTGGTGGTGAAGTCTGGGTCTGTCTCATAGAGTTGGGGCCATCCAGAGGTCTCATGGCCATAAGAGTCTAGCACCGTGGTGAGTTCCGCTACGGGTGGTCTACTGAGGCAATCAACGATGTCATTGGTGCTTCCTATTTTATACTTGATATTGAGGTGGAATTGTTGTAAGTAGGTGGACCAATTTTGATGGCAGTCATTTTGTAATTTTCCTTGTGTCTACATGAAATGCAGTGGCTTATGATCAGTGTGGATGACTGTATCCCTCCCAAGAATGTAATTTCTCCACTAGCGGCAGTCTTGCACAATGGAGTACATTTCTTTGTCGTAATTAGGGTACTTATGGACACCATCTGATAGTGTCTCACTATGATAGGCCATGGGGTGGCCGTGTTGAGTGAAAATGATTCCCACAACATAGTCTAAATCATATGTCTTAGTCTCAAAGGGATGATGCATGTATGGTAGTGAAAGTATTGGGGCTGAGCACAAATGTTGCTTCAAATCATCAAACGCTTGTTGTTTGGACCATCCCCGCACAAATGTTTCCTTACCACCACCCCTATTTATTTGGCTAAGGGCCCATGCAATATGGGAGAATACCAACACGAACCTACGGTAGAAATTGGCAAGGCCCAAGAAGCTCTGATGCTCAGTGAGTGTGGTTGGGGCTATCCAGTCACGAATGACTTGGATCTTGGTTGGATCCACATGTTTTCCATGATGATAAAAAATGTAGCCCAGGTAATGGACCCTATCCATGCCGAAGAAACATTTTTCCAAGTTGGCGTATAGCTTGTGCTACCCCATGGTGTGCAGAACCTGCTTAATATGTTGCAAGTGTTTTTCCCAAGACTTTTTGTAAATGAGAATGTCATCCAGATACACCACTACAAAAGTATTGGTGAATGGTTGCAATATATCATCCATCATCATCATGAAAGTGGTTGGAGCATTTGTCAAAGCAAAGGGCATGACCAACCATTCAAAAGGCCTTCCTTTGACTTGAAGGCGGTCTTCCATACATCTATATGTTCTATCAAGACCTAGTGGTAGCTAGACTTCAGATCAATCTTACTGAAGTATTTGGTCCCCGTGAGTTGATCAAGGAGGTCGTCAATTCAGAGAATTGGGTACTGGTTTCTGACTATGATTTTATTCAGGGCCCTGTAATCAATGCAGAGTTGTCGGGTTCCATATTTCTTCTATACCATCACAATTGAGCTCCCACAAGGTGATGATATAGGATGGATGTTTCCCTTGTGGAGTAGTTCTTAGATATTTCACTTGATATCCTCATTCTATAACATAGAGCGATGATAGACTGGCCCATTGGGAAGCGATGCGTCGGGAGTCATATCGATGGGGTGCTTGACCTGACACTACAGAGGTACCCCGGTAGGTGAGGAGAATATATATGAGTATTCTTTGACGACCTTATGTACTTGTTTTTTCTGTGTGGAGAGGTCAGTCATAGAGACCCTAGATGTGGCTATGATCTTTCACTCATTTCGAGAGCGAATCACAAAGAAGACAAACTTCTCCATCTAAGAGATGAAATTCCTGAATTACTTGGTAGAGATCAGGGAAATAACACTAGGTGGGACTACCTCGGGTATCATGTACAATTTATTTTTCAAAGGAATAATAACACTATGAGGCCTAGAATCATATACAACATGACATTTCCATAAATAAGGTTGGCCCAAAATAACATTACAAACTTCAAGAGGAGAAACATCACTCAATACCTCATCTTTGAAGGGCTTGATGTCGTACGACAGTCGGTACTATTGGCTGACGTGGAGATCTCTTCCTTGGCGGAGCCATCCAATTATGTAGGGTTGTGGATGCGGTGTTGTCAACAGGGCTAGCCACTTGAAAACCTCTACTGAGATGAGGTTCTTCTGGTTACCGCTATCAATGATGAAGTGCAATGGGGTGCCTTTTAGCCACATTTGTAAATGGCAGAGGCACTCTCCTTCTTTTGGCTCATTTGGTTCATCAGGCTGGAGCTTGGTGGTTGCAATGGTGGCACTGGATTTCGTGTCAATGATCTGTCTTTCCCTTTCTGGTTGTGACTCGAGTCAGAACCTGCATCTGATTCAATGGATTTCACTTCAGCCACCAATGACTGCTTTGAGAGGCAGTCAACAGTGTTATGCCAAGGGCTCTTATGGAAGTCACACCACTTCCCGGTATCATTCTTTGTCTTTATGGTGTCCCTCTTTTCTTGTGGCTTGGACTGGTTGTCCTAATACTGTCTGTTGGCATAGGCGTAGACCCAAGGTTCAGTTCTAATAGCACACCAACAAGCCCTAGCTACTGGCCCTTTAAGAAACACCTGCAAAGAAGGTGTAGTCTCACCCGAAGTAGCTATAGGGGGTTGCAGGACATAGGTGTCTACAACCAAAGGAAATGAAAAGTGGATCCAGGGAAACACTCTCACATATATCTAGTTAGTATTTATATTTCTTAAGCCTACTGCATGAACTATATCTCAGATCTAACACAATATTGCATTAACAGTATATCATAGATCAGAAGAACACGACATAAATCACACACAACAACAATATATATGTGGTTCACGCCTTCCCTAGGGATACATCCATGGAACTGCTCTTTATAATATATTCGATGAAAGCCTACAGTTTTATCTGCACTCTGAGCTTGCATATCTCTCTTTCTCTCTCTCCACTTTCTACGCACCCAACTGAAGATCTTACAACACGTACTTCTCTCACCACACAATACTTCTCTCTCAACAATAACAACAATCATTCATCATACATAATCAACCCCATCCCAAGTCCTCTTGACCTTTATTTATACATTACAATGACTCTCAGAGAACCTTAGACTGAAACCTAGGTTTCAAAAACCCTAAATACCAAAACCCTAGGTATCTAAAACCCTAGGTCAACTTGACCCACGTTTTTAGGGCTTCACCAGCCTATCTTTCCTTATTTCCTGCAAGGTTCTCCAAAGCATCCATTGGTGTATTTTTCCACTTGTTGAGTTTTCCATGATACATCTTCCTTGATAATCCATCTTCCTCAATCTCCATGTCCAACGACTTGCTTTCTCTTACTTCTCTCCATCTTTTCTGCTCTTTTGGTCACTATGACCCAATCTCAGTGAACTTGTCTTCCGTGCAGTTCATACTTCACGCTTATTTCCTTAATCTTCGCAACCTTCCATAACCAAGGTCTAATAGTCCCCCAACACTCACATGTGACTCGTCCCAAGGAACTTTAGGTTTGAACCTTACGTTTTTCTTCATCTTGAGACTGCACGGGGCAGCCTGTGCTTTCTTCTCTATCCCACCCTTTTTTCCTTGTGCAGACTATCTTTTTTGTCTCTGGTACCCAGTTTCAACTGCCCCTGGTACCTAGACCCTTTTTCTCATGCTTCCACTGAGAGTTGCGAGGTAGTTGGTTGTCATAGTATAATTTCAATCGACTCCCATTCACCAAACCTTCCTTCCATTCTCCATTCAAAGTATTCAACTCCGCAGCTCCTCCTTATATAACATAAGCAACCTCATATGTTCCAAGCCAATGTGTCCTAAACTTCCCTAGATGCTTCATGAACTTGTTGTCATATACCAATACCAGATCTCCTTGCTTAAAGGATTTCTTCTTGATGTGCCTATCATGATATGCCTTTTCCCTTTCCTTCTGTACCTACTGATGGAATCCTGCAATAAATCGATCTTCTTCTAGTTCTACCAACTGTACAAGCCTCTCTTGAACAATGCCAATGTCATCCATATCAATTAATGTTGCAATTCTGAGACTAGGAACCAAATATTCCATAGGGACAACTGCTTCTAGACTATACACCAATTTAAAGGGAGTCTACATTGTTAGCTTCTTGCAAGTAGTTCTATAGGCCCATAGCACTACTAGTACTCTCAAATCCCAGTCATCATTGTTCACACTGCAAATATTCATCAATGTTGTCTCCAAGATCTTGTTGAAAGCTTCGACCATCCTGTTCGCTTGTGGATGGTAAGGAGTACTCTTCTGATGGTGGACTTCAAATTCCTGATTCAAAGCTTCAATAGTATTATTAATAAAGTGTGTACCTTGATCGCTCATCAAGGTCTTAGGGCATCCAAACCTGGTTATGATATCCTCAAATATAAATCGCGCATCTTTAGTTGCGCTACAGTCCTTAACTGCTATTGCTTCTACCCATCTTGTCAAATATTATGTCATAGTGATGATGTATCTAGCTCCTATGCACATCCCTAGTGGGTTTATATGTCCCAAGAAATCAATTGCCCATTTCTCAAATGCCTTCAAAGTTAGTTGTGGTACTAAAGGCATCTCATCTCTTTCAGAAGGCTTCCCAACTCTTTGGCATACATCGTAGGCTTTATAGTATTCCTTGGCATCTTTATGTAAAGTAGGCCACCAGAGGCCAGCTCTCAGAACCTTCTGCATTGTTTCTTTCCCTACATAGTGTCCTCCTATGATGCCTTCATGTGCTTCTTCTAAAATCAGTGGTCTTTCTACCTCCGTAACACATCTCCTTAGGATCTCATCAGGTCCCATCTTGTATAGTTGTTTAGCTATAAGTGAAACATCTGCAGTGTGCACTACCAGTTGTTTTTTATGGATGATTGTATATTCACTAGGTTCCATTCATGTTGACAAGAATTGGACTATCTCGATGAAGTGGTCATCAACCCTTCTAATGGCCAACAACTGTGCATCTGGTAGTGTATCCTCCAAACTAGTACATTCCTCTCCATGCTCCAACCTAGACAAATGATCGGGTCCCTTGATCATTCTCCCTAGATTGACCACAATATCAAAATCATATTCCTGGAAAAAAATATCCATATGCATATTCTTCCCCCCAACACTGGCTTGTTGACTAGGTATTTCAACACATAGTGATCAGTGAACATCTTAAAATGTCCTCCCAACAAGTAGTGTTGAAACTTCTACAGTGCATACACCATGGCTAAACCTTCTCTCTCAGTGGTAGTGTATTTTATCTCAGCTGTAGATAGCTTCCTGCTAGCACAGGCTAACGGATGGTCAATATCTCCTGCTCCTGGTTGTGCTAACACTGCTCCTATTGCAATAGATGAAGCATCAACATGCACGTTAAATTCCTTGCTCCAATCTGGGAAAACCAGAATAGGCACAGTAACCATTTTCTGTTTTAGTGTGTCAAATCTTTGCTGACATTCTTCTGTCCATTGAAACCGACAATCTTTCTTCAGAAGCTTCTCCATGGGTGTTGTAATTTGTGCATATCCCTTAATGAACTTCCTGTAGTATCCAGTATGTCCCAGCATAGTGAGAAATTGTCTGACTGAAGTAGGAGCGGGTAGATCAACAATAATGGCAATCTTGGATGGGTCTACCAGCAACCCCTTCTTACACACAATATGGCCCAGCAACACTCCAAAGGGTGAAAAGAAGATGCACTTCTTCAGATTCAGGGAAATCTGACATTTACTGCACTTATCCAACATTAGTCTTAAACATTCAATATGATTCTACAATAGGCTAAAAACAATCCAATCATCAAAATATGCTTCCAAAAATTTATGTAAAAACTCCTTGAATACTTCAACCACCACCTTGGAAACGATGATTGGTACATTCTTCAATCCGAAATGCATCACTATGTACTGGTAGGATCCCCATTCAGTTGCAAATGTGGTCTTGTGGTGATCTTCCTTGGCAATATTGATTTGGTGATAACCTGAAAATCCATCTGTAAAGGAATATACCTCCTGTCCTCCTACATTATATAAAACTTTGTCTGTAAACGATGTAGGGAATGGGTCATGCAAACAGACATCATTCAGCTTCTTAAGATCTACACATATATTAATCTCTCTTGTCTTCTTATCTTGTACCACCATAGGACTAATCCATTTTGACTCTTCCATAGGTTCTATGATTCTTGCTTCTAGCATTCTGTCTAGTTCAATCGTAAATTTTTCCTTATATTTAGGATTCAATCTGTAGGGTCTCTTCTTAACTGGTCTTGCATAGGATTGAAGATGAATATCAAGGGGATATTCATCTCTCCCATGGGACCTTTTATGCCCTTCATATCAGTGAACTTGGTTGGGAACAAGTCATGATATTCATGCAGTAATTTTGTGATCTTATCAATGGTGGCACCATCCCAGTAATCTCCAACATTAACAATATTAGGTGATTTCTCTGTTCGAATATTAACTTTCTTGATTTTGATCAGTTTTCCAATGAAAGGTAGTTCAACTCTTGGTCCTTATATGTCTCTCTATCCTTTTGTTTCTACGATGTTCACATTCCTAGGATTGTCATATTCATTAGCATTGATATTGTAACATCCTTGCAGTTTCTGAAGAGGTGCAGTTCATTCATCCTCTTCTTTCTCCAAAGGGAGGCTAGGTGCCTCCTCAAAGACATTCTATATGACAACTTATAAAGCTTGATCCACCATGGGATACTGACTTTCAAATAAAAATGTAGCTACAAATTCTGAGTCATACTATACCAATATGAAGTTGTGAGGCACAGTTCTGCTTGAAGATACCAATTGATAGGCGTTGTGTCCAGAGTGTTGATGAACTTATGCACTCACTGCTCTTGAGGAATGTTGCTCCAGGCCTCCTCACAACCTCATAGATGGTCCTTCGGACAACTTTGACCTGTGTATCTAACTTTTCATCCTCCAATGTTGTCTGAAAATCGTGTTGTCATCAATGTGCGACATTGCATCCAGTCCGCGATGTTCCTTTTATGTGTCCCCCACCATCTTGTTGGAGTAGCTTTCAAAGCCTCATCCAGTGCCAATAATCTCTATTGTACTGGTAAAACTTCTTCAAATTTCAACAAGAAATTTTCTAAATGATTTAAACCATCAAATGTGGGAAAGCTACTTACTTTTGTGCCAATCCAACGAACTTCCCTGGTCAATCTGGCACATATATGCGCATAAACTTCACACATTTTGTTCTTCTAGTTCTCTAGTGCTTCTTCTGAGTCTGATGAGAATGTGTTTTCACCTCACAAGCTTAAGTTACCATCTGTTGTAGGGTTAATGTAATCATGTTGTCTTGCTGTCAATTTATATATATTCTCTAGCTCATATGCGGGGTCTTCTTCTCTAATGGGTTCTATGTATCTTCGAACTTCATCAGGATCCAAAGGTGCAATGACCCTAAGGACATCACCTTCGAATGTCATTCTTCTTTTCTTTAAGTCAACAACAATGGAATTTTTGAAATCCCAATCAATTCCTAACAACGTAGGATAAGGACAACTATCATCAACTATCTCAATCACCTCGAAGTCCAGAAATGTTCTTACCCCGTCGATGTCCACAGGGACATGCTCTAGCCTACCAAAGGGGCTTACTGCCTACTGAATAGCCATCCTAAGACTGATAGGGGAATATATCAACTTAGGTTTTCCCATCAGTGCCCAGGTCTTCTTTGTCAGAACATTGACCTCCGACCCTAGGTCAAGGACCACATAATCTATATCATAATTTCCAATTTGAGAATTAAGGTGTAGTTCCTTATTTTTCCTTCTCTTTTTGGATAGTTGATGTACTTCTTTATTCAGTAGAGGATATAACCTTCCTATCTCATAATGTTTGATCAAATTTTGTATTTCTGGTATGGTTTTTTCATCCTTAATCAAATTAATGCAAGTACATAAGAATTCCATAAGTCTGCTTACCTGTTTTCCTTCTCTGGGAGAAGCAGACTGATCAAAGGCTAGGGGAATTCCACATTCCCTCACTTCTAGTTGTGCCTTTGATGAAGAATCTTGATCTCTTCCAAACACTTTTCTTTCCTCTTCAAATGTGTGTTTCTCTATATTTGGATCAAACTCATGTGTCTTCTCCGCAACTCTTATAACTCCTGATTCTTTTGTAATCTTCCTTGGAGTCGCCATGTCTTCTCCAGTAGCAGTGCCTCCTCTAGTGATAACAATGACTCTAAGATCCACTCTGTGAGGTTCTTCTAAGATTATTTGTACTTGTTGGTTCCCTCCTCGTCTCTCCTGAATTTTGGCTAACAGTGCAGGACAATCTTCTATGACATGTTCAAATGAGTTGCAATAATTGCAAGTGGTACAAGGGTTCTGACAGTCCCTTGTTGTAATATCCATCATCTGAACCCAAATGTAAATATAATCCAATTATATTTAATCTAGTGAATTTTTTAGACATCGTTTTTGTAATACACTTTTCATGGCATGGTGCGTGCATATACTGCATAGTAAAGGGATGTAATGTGCACATTTCTGAATACCGCACCCAGTAACTAAGGTGCGTGCAACGTTAAAGATAGAGGATACAATGCGTAGTAACTAAGTGCATGCAATATTAAGGTTAGAGAACCTTTATGTATATAATATGCATTATATGTTGGTGAGCCAGTATTGTAAGCCGGAATGCTTATGTCTTGGACTTAAGCCAACGCAACTAGATGTCAAGGGCCAATGCGCCTACTTTGTACATGACTCATGATTAATATAAAATGCATCACTGTGTGCAGACTGACCACGATAAAAGAGATGGGGGACTGAACTTCATTAGTTAGGGAAAGGGAGGGCCAAAAGTCAAGGGAATATTATATTAATATTTCCCAAAACATAAAGTATGGATAATTTTATCCTAAGTTCTAAAGTTGGGGAAAAGTGGAAAAAGGAAACTTCCAATATGACAAGTGTCAAGTTGGGGACATGCATTCATATCATGGGGAAAATTAGCCTAGTGGGGATTATTCGGGAGAAAGACCTGACGAATGGAGAACAAGAGGGGAAAACCAACAGGCTGACCATCATTTTTTACAGAGAGTTCACAGGGATTCCAAAAACACACTCAGTTATCCAGTCAATGACTCCATGACCATTTCACTCATACATTTTTTTGTCCTTGAGAAAACCATTCCATCTTTCTGAAACCTATATTCCTGTCCCTTTTGGTTGGTGTACCTGGTTATCTTTGAGAGGGATTGAAGAAGCAGGTTGTCAGGCCCGTGAGCAATTCTCTGGGTGAGAGAATTGTTGGGGATTGAATTCCGTAGGTGCTAAACTACAACTACAGTGCTCAGAGACTTCTAGTCCAGCTTGTTGTTAAAGCCCTGGAAGGGAAGTGGGGGCATCTGAGGGACTGTTGAGCAGAGAAGGGGCACACTTCCTTGGGTGGGACGGGCATGTAGAAATTTCAATACAAATCAAGTATTTCCTGCGATTCTCTTGATCTAACAATTATATGCCACTGTTAAATACAGAATCGCTTCTACTATTATTCTTGTGGAAAATTAAACCATGATCACAAAGTAAAATATCAAGAACACATAACACAGAAGTTTTACTGGGAAAGCGTAAAGCTAAAAACCCCACTATCAAATATTATGTATATCATGGATCATGAAACAATCTCATACAAAACTCTAATCCAAGATCTCTCAGTACAATACAATCGTCTTACACTGTCATACACAAATCAATAAATACATATGCCAATTTTTTGTGTCCATACAACCTGCCTCCTCTGCACAATCCCTACAATTAGAATTATCACAATGAATTCAAATTTCCTAGTTTTCACATGCTCGTAAGCATATCCACTGCATGTGTGATTGCATGAGTGCACTTCACTCAAATCACAACTGATAGCCAAATTCTCCCTTTCACCTGTTATCTCAACTGGGTCTCAACTGGATATGACATGCATGTAGTTAACTGTGGTGAATCTTTAGTTGCATGTGAGTTCATTGATTTGAATTAATTAATAATTAATTCACTGAACTCTCACTAGTGCAAGTTTGATTACAACTAGTACAACTGAGCTTAACTCACTTAACTACACTTATAATTTTGTTACAATTCCAACTCACTCAGTTATAAATGAGAAAATAGATTAATATTTATTGTCCAATTTATTTAAGGGAAAAGTAAATTAGACACATGTTTCTTGTTGACTTTTCAACACTCCCTCTCAACAAGAAAGGGATTATCCTTCACCCCAATCTTGTCTCTATGGTATTCGAATTTTCTCCTGGTGAGTGCCTTCATCAAAATGTCTGCATCCTGATATTTCGTAGGAATGTATTGAAGCAACATGATCTTCCACTGCACACAATTTCTGAGATGATGATACCGGATATCTATATTCTTAGATCTATCATGAAACACAGGATTAATCAAGAGTTTAATGCAACTCTGATTATCACAATAAATCACTGTTGGAACTAAATGAGAACCACACAAACCAACCAAGATCTTCCTCATCCAGATAACCTCACATGCAACTTGACTTGCTGCCATGTATTTTGCTTCTGCTAAACTAAGTGCCATGGATCTTTGTTTCCTGTTGTACCAAGAAATAGTTGTAGATCTGATACTAAAGATCCCCCTTGATGTTCTATTTCTGTCCATTGGGCTGCCTACCCAATCTGCATTCGTGAAGCCATGCAACTTCACCTCATCTATTTGTTTGTACCATAATCCATACTTAGATGTGCCCTTTAGATATCTCAAGACATGCTTACCCGCCTTCCAAAAGAGTTTGGTAGGCTTAACCATCGCTTGACTTAGTTGGTTAACTGCATAGAAAATGTTAGGTCTCATATTCACTAAATACATTAGTGAACCCACTAACTGTCGATAGATAGTAGCATCCACTACCTCTCCAGAAGTAGCATCCTCTTTCCTCCAGTTTCCTGGAAGAGGCATATCCATGGGTTTCCAGCCCTCCATGTGAAACTTACCTAGTGTCTCCCTTGCATACTTGCCTTGAGACACAAAACGTTCACCATCTCGCTGCCATATTTCCAATCCAAGGAAATAATGAAGAAGGCCCAAATCCTTCATCTCAAACTCCTTTGCAAGTTCATCCTTTCATGAGTGTATCAGTTGCTCATCACCAGTTAGTATTAAATCATCAACATAAATAACAATGATTAAGAACTTACCCTCCACCAAAATTTGGTATAGGTTTGCATCCGCTTCACTTTTGGTGAAGCCCAATCCAGTGAAATAGTTGTCTATCCAAGTGTACCAAGCACAAGGTGCTTGCTTCATCCCATATAGTGCTCTCTTGAGTCTGCACACATGTGAATCTCTGTCAAAGGTCTCAAAACCTTCTCATTGTTCAATGTACACTTCTTCCTCAATGATCCCATTGAGGAATGCAATTTTTACATCCATCTGATGAATGTGCCAGCCCATCTGCACTAAGAGTGCAAGGATGGATCTTATGGAAGAGTACCTTGCAATAGGTGTAAAGGTCTCATCATAATCTATCCCCTCAATATGTGAGAAGCCTCGGGCCACAAACCTGGCCTTGTATTTCTCCACACTCCCTTGTAGATCCATCTCGAAGCTACCACTGGTTTATCGACCGGTCTTGGGACATTTTCCCATGCACTGTTTTTGACAATGGAGTCATACTCCTCTACCATAGCATCAACCCAAGTAGGGTCCTACACTGCTTCTTGAAAGGAAGATGGTTCAGTCACAATACGTTTTCTCATGAGAGCCATGTATCCAGCAAATCGATCAGGAGACTGTCTCTGTCTGTGGTGTGAAGTAGGGGCTCCTACATTTTGTGCAACATCTAGTCTCAATCTGTCAACTTTTGTGGTGCTCTTTCTTCCATTTCTGATGGATGGCTCTGCTTGAGTGGTTTCCTCCACTCCATGAACCTCCTCATGTGGCTGATCCACATATTGAGACTCATATTTGGGAACCAATAGTTCCTCTTCTGCATACAAGTCTAGCTCCCTCTCAAGTGACAACCACATGGCTTTGCCCTCATCAAATTTTATATCCTGTCACATAACAGTCATCTTACTGTTTGAGAAATACACACGATAATTATGGGGTGTTTTTGTGTACCCCACAAATATCCCAACTTCAACAGTCGGTTCCAGCTTCTTCCTGGCATCCTCGTTCACATGCACAAAAATAGATGAGACAAAAATTTTAAAATGAGAAACATCAGGTTTCTTACCAGTGAAAGCTTCTTCAGGTGTACTCATGCCAAGTATTCTATGAGGACAATGGTTTTGCACATAAACCATAGTATTGCATGCTTCTTCCCACAAATTCATTGGTAGGCCCTGATCATGCAACATCACTCATGTTGCACCCACGATCATTCTGTTCTTTCTCTCTGCGACCCCATTTTGTTGTGGGTTATGAGGCGTTATGAGTTCTCTTCGAATTCCTTCTCTGCTGCAAAATTATTTTAATTTGTTAGAGATGTATTATCCACCATTATCGCTCCTTGGAGATTTCACTTGCTTCCCCGACTCTTTCTACACCAATTCTTTAAACTCATAGAACTTTGAGAATGTTTGAGCCTTCTTCTGCATGAAGAATATCCAGCATTTACGAGAAAAGTCATCAACAAAAATAACATAATACCTATGTTTTGTTGTTTAAGCAACTGAGAATGGTCCACATACATCTGTGTGAACTCTCTCCAGGATTACTGAAGCATGGTTCTCCTTTTCATGAAAGGTGGACTTTACATACTTCCCCAGGGTGCACCCCATGCACTGGTCTAACTAAGCAAGTGTTCCCATTGGAAGTCTAGTAGATATTTTCTACATGATCTTCAAGGCTCCATGATGAAGATGGCCCAATCTCCTATGCCATAATTCACCCTCATCCCGGCTCACCACTTTTTCTTCCTTGCCCATCATGGCACCGCAACCATCTAGCTCTAGCACGTAGAGATTCTTAACTTGAATCCCTATCTTCTTGACTTGACCCATTTATTTGTGTTGCAGGAAATCTTTTCCATCACTGAAAACAATGTCATATCCTCTGTCCTCCAACATTGCCACTGAGACCAAGATTTTCTTCAGACCTGGAACATGCATAACATTTTTCAATTGAAATGGTTTACCTGATCCCTTTGAAAGGTAATGGTACCAATACCAGTTGCACTTTATCGTCCATCGTCGCCCATATCTTTATGCATTCTAAGATATTTCTCCTCCAAGTCAATGAAAGACTGTTTATCTCTCGTCATGTGGAAGCAAGCGCCACTATCCAAATACCACACCGATCTTGATGCACTTGATGCCATGCATGTGATCAAAGCAAATTCAAGTTCAAATTGTGAGACAAGATCATCACTAGTTCTAGCTCCGGCAACCATCTTTTTCTTCCTCTTATACGGAAAGTTAGTAGCGAGATGCCCATGTTCATGACAGTGAAAACACTTCACCTTGGACAAATTTAGCTTCTTGACTTTAGACTCAGATTTTGAATGGAATTTCTTCCCTTTCCCTTTCCTTGCCTTGGAAGTCAAGGCATAATCCTCTTCATCATCACGCTTTGATGAAGATCCATCTCTGGTGTTTCTCCTGAACTCCTCTTGCACTAAATCCAACCATAGTCATTCCCAATCTGGCAATTTTCCCCTTCCATTGATAGAGTCTTGATAAATGTGCCAACTCTTGGGAAGTCCTAGAAGACCCAAGCTCACCAAATCATCAACAACGATTTTTATTCCCACACTTCCAATCTCATCCCAAAATTGGAAAAACTTCATGAGGTATTTTGGAATGGTTTCTCCCTTCTCCATCTTGATCTTCCTAAGTTTATCTTTGAGCACCAATTTCCTATGGTCGCTGTTGTTTTGGAACAGATCCATCAAAACCTTCCACATTGCATGTGGTGTGGTTTTCCCATGGAGACTTGAGACAATGTGGTCTCGTACTCCCTCCAACATAATCCTCCTCACCTTTGCCACTTTCTTTTGCCATGCATCAATATTTGCAATGTCTGTCGCATTCAGCTTAGGAACATATTTGTCAATGTATACCTTCAAGCCATTGTCTTCGAGTATTGCTTCCATCCTTTCCTTCCAAGCAATGTAATTCGAGCTTCCCTCAAGTGCATACTCCAACCTCAAGCCATTGAAATACATTTTTATCTTGAATCAATTGTCGCACCAAGAAAATCCTGCAAATTCGAATGTTATCCAACCACAAAACTCAACTACTGCAATTCCTCTTGCCCTGGGAGGTTCGCACCCTACCTGAGAGTAGCCTAAGGGAAGTTTGGACCCTACCAGTGTCTATCCTGTGAACTTGTTGAGGAAGTTCGCACCCTACCAGTGTACAACCTATGAGAATCACAAGGAAGTTCACATTGTAATGCATTGTGGGGTGAGGGAAGTTCGCACCTCTTCTTTAAGCAGCCCGAGAGAATATTGATGAAGTTCGCACCTCTCCTTTGAGTAGGGTGAGATAATTTTTTCTCCTAGAAATGTTCGTAGTTTTCTGTACTAAGGTTCGCACCCTTCTAGATATGGGACTTGCGAAAATACTATTATTTCCGCACCTCACTTTCGTGGCTCCGTGGCTCTGATACCATGTATAAATTTCAACACAAATTAATTATTTCATGCGATTCTCCTAATAGAACAATTATATTCCACTGTTAAATATAGAATCACTTCTACTATTATTCTTCTAGAAAATTAAACCATGATCACAAAGTGAAATATCAAGAACACATAACACATAAGTTTTACCAAGAAAGAGTAAAGCTAAAAACCCCACTATCATATATTATGTATATCATGGATCATGAAACAATCTCATACAAAACTCTAATCCAAGAGGTCTCAGTACAATAAAATTGTCTCACACTATCATACACAAATCAACAAATACATATGCCAATTCTTTGTGTCCAGACAGCCTGCCTCCTCTGCACAATCCCTGCAGTTAGAATTCTCACAATGAATTTGAATTGCATAGTTTTCACATGCTCATAAGCATATCCATTGCATGTGTGATTGCATGAGTGCACTTCACTCAAATCACAACTGATAGCCAAACTGTCCCTTTCACCTATTATCTCAACTGGGTCTTCACTGGATCTGACATGCATGTAGTTAACCGTGGTGAATCTTCAGTTGCATGTGAGTTCACTGATTTGAATTAATTAGTAATTAATTCACTAAACTCTCACTAGTGCAAGTTTAGTTACAACTAGTACAACTGAGCTTAACTCACTTAACTACACTTATAATTTTGTTACAATTCCAACTCACTTAGTTATCAATGAGATAATATATTAATATTTATTGTCGAATTTATTTAAGAGAAAAGTAAATTAGACACATGTTTCTTGTTGACTTTTCAACAAGGCATGTGGGGAATGAGAGGCCGTAGGCTATTAGTTGAGTGAGCACCTGAGACAGAGTCTTTCCTAGTGTCCATGAGCTTTAGCCTGGATAGGAATCCCTTTACCCTAGGTGGAGTTCAGTCCCAGATCGGGGGTGATTCACTGTTGAGAGTGATGAATAGTGTAATCTATGGCTGGGAGGTTCGTGGACGGTCTGTGAGCAATTGGTGACTATATTGTAAAGGATAAGTATCAATTGTACGATATATGGATATGATTTTTTATTATTAACATGCCCATGTTACGATTTTATCATATATGTGACTATGAATTCTTGTGTGCTTATGGGTAATTTCCTGTAAAAGAAGCATATCGGTAATTACTGTTATTTTAATATAAAAGTAGTGAGTTACAGAAAGTAATGGTTTGTTTATATTTAAATGTAAATCTTCCACGAGCGTGTTTTATGTATATGTTTTAGTTTCATGCAGTCTAAAGAGTAAATTAAGGTGGCATTGCCTAGTTGACTACTAGGTATGCTACTGTATGTTCCGCGGTATGGGAACGAAAATGTTCCCTAGAGTAGCATGGTCCGGCCTCATGGTTGGAAATGTTAGTGAATGGCGTCAAAGCATGATTGTTTTCTCTGGAGTGGCATACCCCGGCCTCAGGTTGGTCGAGGGGGTCGTTACACTTGCCAAGTGACCTAGTTGTGCGCAGTTATAACAAATGATCTAACCTCGACCTCGGCCCATGCTTCCTCCACGAGGGTTGAAGTTTCCTCTTCCTGGGGAGGTAAACTTTTTAGTATTTCCTTCTTGTTGTACGTCACCTTGAATTCTATATGTGTCTCTTGATCTTTCATGAAATAGTTCATAAGCCCTACAATCTTTCTCATCATGGCCCACAGATTTAGAGAATGTGCAATAAAGGTTGATAGGTGTCTGGACATATTTTTGCATGTAATAACATTCTCTAGGGTGATGTCTATTTCTACATACCTCTCACAAAGGTAGAGTAACCTTCTTCAAAGGGCTCGAGGCTCCTGAAGCTAAGTACTCATGAAATAGAGGATAGTGCTCCTTGTCATGACATTCTGATTTGCATCTGATACACCAAATATATTCTCTTTTATATTTTCCCTTATGTTTTTTCATATCTTCGACCTGCAGTGATAAGATAGTTAGATGACTCAAAATTTGACTCATACCTGAGCTGGATTCCCCCATAGGGGTTGATTCTAGTTTCATAGAGATCTCCAATGCCTCAGCTTGTGAAGTGATCTTCTGTTGCATCAGAGGGACTCTAATGTGTGGTAAGAGGGCAACAATGAACCATTCTTTATTATGTTCATCTGGAATCTGAAAACTCAAATGACCTGTGAGGTTCTTAAACCTCTGATCAAACTCGCAAATAGGTTCAGCTACTTTCTACATGATTTCTTTTAACTCTATGATGCACTGTGACTCTGACTTGGGTTTCTTGAATTCTGAAATCAACGCAGTCTTGATCTCGTTCAGTGGTTTCGGCTGTGCAACTCCTTGGAGGAACTTCATGTACCATCTTAGTGCCCAGTCTCTTAGGGTAGTACTAAACTGATCTCTCTTAACAGCTTCGTCGGTGACATTCTTAATACTCCATACAGCTTCGCATAAGAACCAATGTTGATCAAGATCTTCAGATCCATCTCCCCTAAAGGTGGGTAACCTCATATCATCTACCATAGATCTTCCTAAGGTTCCTGACTGAGTATGCACTGAACCACTTGTACCAGTGCTCTGAGTGCTCTGATAACTTAGGTTACTCTAGTTACTTAATGTTGTTAACACAACAAGAGGCGTAATAGTACTTACTTCAATAGCTTGTGCAGTTACTGAAGTTTTTGACTCTTCTCAGCGGGCTTCTTCAGTCTTCCCTTCTTCTTCCTTAGTGGACTCTGAATGTTCCTCGTTCAGTAACTCTTCTTCTTCTCCACTATAGAACCCTTCTTCCTGTGTTGGTGTTTCATGATTCTACTCAAACAATTTCACCAGAGGAACTTCTCTGAAGGTTCTCCCACTGCGCATGTGTCTGACCTATGTGTCATTGTCATTGTCTGAATTCTTGAACATTATATTTTTCATATAGCTCCTTATGAATTCCTCCAAAGAAAATATCGGTTATATCAGTAAAGATATACCTTCCCAACCAATCCTTTGTTCTAAGATTAGGGTTTTTATTTGGATCTTCAATGAATGCCTTCTCTTGTTCTTCTATCCATGTTTGAATCTTTGTCTTCAATGGAAACCACCTTGACATTCCCTCAAGAATATCTCGGTCCCAGCAACAGAACCATTTGTTGGCATAGGGGCAGACCCAAGGTTCATTTCTAACAGCGCACCAACAATCCCTAATTACTAGCCCTTTTGGCAACATCTATAAAGTAGGTGCAGTCTCACCTGAAGTAGCTATAGGGGGTTGCAGGACGCAGGTGTCTACAACCAGAGGAAATGCAAAGTGGATCCAGGGAAACACTCTCACACATATCTAGTTAGTCTTTATCTTTCTTAAGCCCATTGCACGAACTATATCTCAAATATAACACAATATTGCATTAACAGTATATCAGAGATCAGAAGAACACAACATCAATCACACACAACAACAAGATATGCATGGTTCACCCTCTCCCTAGGGCTACATCCACATAACTGTGCTTTATAATATATTATATGAAAGGATACAGTTCTATCTGCACTCTTAGCTTGCAGATCTCTCTTTCTCTCTCTCCCCTCCCTGTGCACCCAGCTACAGGGTTGATATTCACACCCAATTGAATATCTTACAAAACAAACTTCTCTCACCACACAATACTTCTCTCTCAGCAATAACAACAATCATTCATCATACATAATCTACTCCATCCCAGGTCCTCTTGACCTTTATTTATACATTACAATGACTCTTGGACAACCTTAGGCTGAAACCTAGGTGTCAAAAACCCTAAATACCAAAACCCTAGGTGTCTAAAACCCTAGGTCAAATTGACCTGTGTTTTCTTTGCCAGCCTATCTTTCCTCTTTCCTATGAGGTGCTCCAAAGCATCCATTGGTGGCTTTTTCCGCTTGTTGAGTTGTCCATGATCCATCTTCCTTGCTGATCGATCTTCCTTGATCTCCCCATCCAACGACTTGCTTTCTCTTACTTTGCTCCATTGTTTCCGCTCTTTTGGTCACTTCGACCTAATCTCAGTCAACTTGTCTTTCATGCAGTTTTCACTTCGCGCTTCTTTCCTTAATATTCACAACCTTCCATAACCAAGGTCCAAAACTATCCATATTTTCTTTGTCCTTTGTTTTGTGGGTTGGGGCTACCCTTTCCTGTCTTTTGTTATGAGGGGTTCCTGGGCCCAAATTATCGCATCTTTTATTTGAGCTTCTGCTCATTTTTGGTGACATATCGATAGGTCGCGCCCAAGGACGAGATGTCCATAAATTCCATTTTGGTCTAGATGTATCTATGCAGAGAACCATGATATTTGAGCACTAGATGTCGCTCTGAATCTTTGATACCCATCTTGGTGCACAAGGTATGGAAGATATTTGTGAACTCTGGCATTGCTTGGTCTCTTTCTTGTCGTAGTGTGGTCCATTTGGTATACAAGTCGTCATAACTTCCAATAGGGTAGTATTGTTCCTTAATATCATCCCTGGAGGATTTCCAAGTGGTTGTCATTGTAAATAATGAGGGTTCCTCTATTTACTTTTGCTCACAGAAATTTTCCCACCAATATTTGACATGGGGAATGTCTTTGAGGAGCGCAAAAGTAATCTTTTCTCTATTCGAAAAGTTATGGACATAAAAATACCCTTCTAGTAGATTCAACCACTTGTCTACACCATCTGCATCTATCTGACCTTCAAATATAGGAATATCAAATTTTATTTGTACCTTGAAGGGGGTGGCACCTCTGCTCGAAGAAGATATGTCATGTGTTGGTAGCCGCCGAAGGATTTGGGTGAAACTGTCCATCATCTCGCTCCTCTATTGCATGAGGGATTCCTCAAGCAACATTTTGAAAGGATATATTGTCCCATCATATTTCTTTTCTCCTACCATGAGAGGTCGCTTGGGCATGTAAGAGATTTGGTCCTCAAGAGAAACAAGCTCGAGACCCAATTCTTTGTACTCTGTCCTCATTGGGGACATGCATTAAGACGAAAAGGAAAATACCACTCTGATACCACTAATCCAGATTATATGAGCAGAACAAAATGAATATATATTATTAACAGACTCTTAACACAAAATAACATAGATATAGTAAAACTGGTTTTCTATTCAATAAGGAAATAAGATGAAACTATAAAATGCAGCGGAAAACAAGCTTGTTGGAATGGTGGTAGCTTATCTCTGAGGAGAGATGTCACGGTTGTGCTCATTCGCAAGAACATAATTACAATGAGGCTCTGAAGGCCCTTTTACAATAAATAGGAGTTTCAAAAACCCTATACATCAAAAAACCTAACCCTAGGAGATGAAGAGCCAAAAGTCATGTGGGCCCCATTTGGGTAAGTCAGTACATCAACTTCCTGGGGTCGTAACTTTTGCATACGATCTATGTTTTAGGCGTACAATATCCCATTGGAAATATCTATCCGAGGACTATAATAGTTGTCAACATTTTCATGTTGAAATTTTCCAACTACAAGATACCCAAAAAAACATCGTTTAGGGCCTCAAAACGGCTCCGGATGTTTAGGACCCGAAAAACTACTAAAAATAGTAAATTACGAAAATTGCCAGAAAGTTGTTTTGAGCCAGCTAGAAAAGGTGGGTGGCCACTGATATCCACCCAGATCACTAGCACTGTAGAGGTTGAAAATAGAAGCAAGATCCAAAGTGAAGGCGGCTCAAGAACCTTTAGCAGCAAAAAACACATCTTTGATAAGAAATCCAGGGCAACTTATCAATCTCAAGAAGATTTGGAAAAACAATATGCTGAGAAAGGAAACATGGCTATGGGTGAGATGAGGGATTTAGTCCATGAAGTGGAAAATATTTCTCAGCACAAATCTTCTCTATTCACAGTAGGGGATATTGAGAAGAGAACCTTTAGTATAGCAGTTGCAGATGAAGAAAAAGTATTTGAGATCAAGATAAAGTATGACAACATCAGTGCTCTAGACAAAGTCAAATTCCACAAGAATACCAATGATATGTTGTATTCTGACTACCTAAGTTTAAGCTTGAAGAATTCAAAGTTGTCATCTTATGCAATGAAATTGGAAGGGCAGTTGAGGCAAGAAAAAGCATCTAGCACAGCTTAGCAGACTCAGGTCAAGAGGATGGAATCTGAAGGCCCCCAAGGGGTGAAATCATCATTGGATGAGAAGGACAAATTGATTCAAAGTTTGAAGAAGAAACTGAAAATGTCTACCATAGAGCATCCACAAACAACAGAATTGGTTTCTCTATAACAGGAAAAAGAATCATTTCGGTAAGATGCATTGGACTACAAAACTAGGGTGTTGCATCTTGAGAAAGAAAAGATGAAATGGTCATAAGAGAAAATAGAATTGTTGAAAACAGTTGTAGTTTTACTTCCCACTACAGAAGTTGGGCCAAACATTGAAGGACTTGTCCAGTCTATATCACAAGTTAGCCTGAAGATAGGAGAAATCAAGGGGTTAAAAGGGGACATAGAGAATTTGAATTAGGAAATGTAAGAAAAGGATGAAAGAATGACTCAATTTCAAAAGGAGAATCAAGCCTTACAAGAAAGGATAGACAAGTTGAAAATAAGATTAAGGAGTAAAGGACTATTCCAGGAATCAAAGAAGATCATCTGGGATTCTATAGTTGTTGAAGCTTCCAAGTTCATAGTGTATTTGAATTTCATCAATGATAAAGACAGAATGGCCATCACAACCAGAAGAAGATGCATTGTTGTAAATGAGACTTTAGAACTACATTGATCACCTAGGCCAGGAGGGTTATTGCTAGACATAACCTGTTGAAATCAGTCCAAACCAAGGCAACACAGATGGAGAAAAGTGTGCAAGAATTCAAAGATCTATTTGAAGAATTGTTTATTAAAGGCCTCCCACCATTTTGGGATGGCAAAGGAAAATTATATGATCAGTAAGAATACAATGCTCACCTCATTCAATGCATAATGGACCACTCCAAGTTTGAAGCATCGGAGGAAAACCTAAAAGGAGAAACCCTGGTTGAACATCTGATTATAGATTTTGAGATTCTAAATCAGTTCAAATAAGTGAAAGTTGGAAAACCAGTCACGACATATGCCTCTTGCATTAACTTGGAGATCCTGATCAAAGAAATGATGGATTATGATATCCCTTCTGACTTGCAATGGAAGGAGATAGTATGGCTAGGTAAGACAAAGTGCAGTTTCCAGGGGACAGTAAATTACATCCACGTGTCATTGAAGATGGTCGATCAAACAGAATACCAAAACAGAACAAGTGGAAAAGAAAGGAGTTGAAGCTTCAGAAGAGTTAGAAGCCAGATCATCAAACATTTTCTTGTTAACCATTGTAATCGGTTCCAATACTGAAACTATCAATTTGTAATTATTGGAATCAGTTTCAGAAACTGAAATTCTTCATTTCAAGCATTGTAATCAGTTTCAAACCGAAGGAACTCAAAATTGTATAAATATTAGGAGTTCCAAACATATTAAGGGTTGGCAAAAGTGCAAGGGAACAATTTAAGTTGTTCAGAACCTGAATGTAATTTTCTAAAGCTGAATTGAATACACATGCAGAAGTCTTGAAGTTTCCATGAAAAGATTCTAATGGTGGTGAACTGAGTTTTGTCTCTTTTATTGTATGTATTTCCTGTATTTAAAATTTCATTTTCACTCTCTTCTGTTTAAATTGGATATTCAAAAGCCCATAATTCATCTTGTGATGCTCTCGACTGAAGCAATTTAAACTGTGTTAAGTTATTCCTAACTAATTTAGAATCCATTTATTTAATGCTCTAATGTAGTTATATGTTTTATTTTCTTCCTACACTCTGCAAATTTACAAATTATAACTCAGGTTTATTGCCTCATTTATCCTTTATCCTATGGAGAGTTATACTGGCCAATCAGTGTTTCCATTCATTTTCAAAAGTTTGACTCCATAGCCCTAAGTGTCCCTCCCCTTCCTTTCCAACAAATTTATAAAAAAAAAAACAAACAACATAACCTAGCCATTGATTGTCAAAGAAATACCAAGTGACACGAGAGAGCCCTCTCTGAGCTGAGTAGGCTAGTACCCAACTCTAAAGTTGGTTTGTGGGGCACCTCTATCATTTTTTTATCATACAAACAAATTTACAGAGTGCTAACAGGGTTGTTGACTAATACAGGTCAATGGATTAAGGGTTTTGATGCCGCGGGATCATATATACGTATTATATTATAAATAACGATGAATATTATGAATAGAATATTATAGGTGTGGCTCTAAATAGGTTTGGGTTTCCAGGGTAAAATCTTGGTGTAATGTGTGTGTGTGTGTGTGTGTGTGTCATTGTATCTTTTCTATTTTTATTAAGAATCTATTTGCAATAATTAATTTTACATGGTTAAAATACACATTTGGTATCAAAGTTGTTATTGTCTTCACTAGGATTCGTTTGTGGCTAAGGTTTTGGCTTGGGTCTATGATAATCTTTGTTACAGTGGGAGATCCACGATATCAATTCTTAAAGTGAAAAGAAATGGAAAGTAGTTCAAAAATAGAGATCAAGAAATTTAATGGAAAAAGTTTTGATTTGTCAAGCACAAGATAAAAGATCTATCGGTGGAAAAAGATGAGTGGATCATTGTGGATCTAGGTATGCACCTATAGGAATGTTATAAAAATACTAGAATAAGTTGGATCAAAATGAAAAGAGAATAATTTGGTTGTGTTTCTTAGATTCAGTATTACTAAATGTGTTAGGGGAAGCTACAACCAAGGAATTATGGGATAATTTAGGGGCTTTGTATCATTCAAAGTCCCTGGTAAACAATTGTTCTTGTTGAATAAGTTGTACAACCTGAGGATGAAACATAGAAACTCAGTGACTAAGCATATGAATGCCTTCAATACTCTGGTAAGTCAACTATTATATATTGCTATTAATATTTTTGATGAAGATAAGTGTATCAGTTTATTTTTCTATTTACCAAACTCATGGGATATCCTGGTTGTGTCCATAGATAGTAATACAACTACTTTAAGTTTCCATGATGTGGTCTCATCCTTGTTGTCATAAGATATGAGATGGAATAACATAGAAGGAAAGAGAACAAATGCATTATTTGCAAGAGGATGATCCCAGTGAAGAAATATATCTAAGTCTGAAAGTGGGAGATCTAAATCTAAGGGAAGATTTAAATCTCCTAGTAATTTTGTAAAGGTGTGCTAGAGATGTGGAAAACAAGGGTATTACAAGAAGAAATGTAGATCCAAAAGTGATGAGAGAGTGAAGGGATCTAAATATGCTCCTTCTAAAGAAGAAAAAACCTATGAGGAAAAAGGAGGGGAAGTGTACTTGGTTTCTTCAAGCACACATTCAGATCATGAGGCATGGTCGGTTGATTCAGGTGCATCCTTTCATATGACTCATGATAGGGAGTGGTTTTGCAAATATGAAAGGTATGATGGAGGTGATGTTTTCCTAGGTGATGACTCAACAACCAAAATCATAGGATGAGGAAAAGTCAAGTTGAAGCTCATGGATGGAAGGATTACAACACTTCCTGGTGTTTTTCGGATCCCATGATTGGCCAAATATTTGATTTTTGTAAGAAAAATGGATGATCCAGGGGTGAAAATAGTGTCTGAGAGATAAGCTTGCAGGATGGTTCGAGGAACAATGGTGTGGTTGAAGTTGGTTTGGAACTATCTATAATTTTTAGGGAAGCACTATTAGTGATGGGTGTAATAGTTCTGGTGTTCCTGAGATTAGAGTTGAAGAAGGAAAAAGTCCTACAGGCTCTGGAGAAAAGACTATGTTATGGCATCAAATACTTGGGCATATCGGAGAGAAGGAATTTCAACTACTACATGGTAAAGTTATGGTTGAAGGTATGTCTAACATCTCTTTGGATTTTTATTTCTATCAACATTGCATATGTGGGGAGCATAATTGGGTAAGATTCCCCTCTGGTGCAATAAGGGAAGAGGGAATTTTATAGTTGGTGCACAATGATGTGTTTGGACCCATGTCAATTCCATAACTAGGAAAATATATATATTATGTCTCATTTATAGATGAATTCTTGAGGAATGCATCAATATATTTCCTCGTGAAGAAATATGAAGTCTTTGATAGGTTTAAAGAGTTTAAGGATCTTTTGGAGAATCAAATAGAGAAAATAATCAAGGTGTTGAGGATTAATAATGGTGGAGAATCCTATGGAAATGAATTCAAATAATTGTGTAAGAAGTATGGTATAGAAACAAAAAAGAATACTCCATATACACCTCAAGAGAGTGGAGTTTCAGAAAGGATGAACATGATACTGGTGGAAAAATCAAGGTGCATCCTTAGGGGTGACAGGTTAGGACAAGAATTATCGGTAGAGGTAGTGGGCAATGCATGTTACCTAGTCAATCGATCACCCTCATCAACATTGTATTAAAAGAATCCACATGATGTATAGACTAGTAAGAAACCCTCTCTCACACATCTCAAGGTATTTGGTTTTGATGACTATGTTCACGTTCCAGACGAAAATAAGGGTAAGGTAGATAAAAAGGATTAAAAGTGTATCTTTATTAGGTATAAATATGGTCTGAAATGTTATAATATTTGGAACCCATAAATTCAGAAGGTATTGTATAGACAAGATGTGGTATTTAGAGAAATCAAAGATGTTTTCCAAAAGGAAGTCCTACCAAGGAAGGAAGAACAAGAGAAAATAGAGTTTGAGTTGAATGACAATGCATCAGACTCTACAAAAGAACATGAATCAGAAGAAGAATATCCTCATACTCCAATATTGAGGAGATCGGTTCGGAAAGAAGGCAACCATACAAGTATACTCCACCTCATTTCCATTCAAAATTTTCTTTGTTTATTACTGATTATTATCCTAGAACTTTTAGGGAGGTAGTGGATTTAGAGGATGGAAAACTCTGGGAAAAGGCTAGGGTAGAAGAAATGGAAGCCTTGTGTTAGGATCCAGAAATGTCCCTTTTTCACTATATCTTTTTCTCATTCAACCTTATCATTTCTATGCTAAAATGCCTAATATATTGTTTTCTAAGACCTTTTTCCCAAGGTATGAATCATTGATCTTGCTTTTGTATTCTTAGTTACTTAACATGTTTGATTGGTAGTGTTTCTCATATTTTATCCATGAATGTTCAACCAATGCTCAAAATGTGCAGATTAATGAAAAACAACCAAGTATTGAAGAAAGATCATTGTTGTTACACCAACTGTTACAGTTGTGCACCAGTTCTGCATGTTGTTACATGACTACAACAATTGTGCACCTTTCTTGGAAGTTGTTACACCTATCACAACAGAATTCCACCGATCCTGGAAGCTGGTATACCATTAAAATATGTATCCTAAAGACAGATCCTCAAGGCTATTACACATTTTGGCTCACACTGGTGATCAAGACTATTTCCAGATTTTGTAATGATGACAGATATTTTATATCATACGAACAACTTGAGAATTAAGGTTGTTCTGAGTCTATTTCATCTTAATGTCTCTGTCTTTAAATAACAGAGCTTTTGTAATCATTAGGGAGTGGAGATTAGTTGTGGAATAGAGAGTGAAGTGAAGCATTTTGTATCTGAACATTTTGAAGATTTAATAAAGAAGTGATTTGAGTTTCTCCAACCTACTGGAGTCTTTTCAAGTGGATTCAGTGAGAAGGAAAGGGCCCACCTTCCTCACAAACTCCCCTCTGCCGTGAGTTTTAGATTAACTACTTTGATTAATTACAATTGTTTGATTTATCTGTTCATGCATTTATAGAATACATTTGTTGTTACAATTTAGTCCCTTTCTGTTAATGTGCATTAGTGTGTCTCATGAGAGTTAGAATCAATTGTTGAATACTATTGGAGAATTGCTTTGAAAGTTAATTCCTTTTCTGCATTAGATTAAATCTTTGTTTTCAAGAAAAAGTAAATAGAAGTGTGAATTCCCTTTCTTCAATTAAGTAGACTTCCTTTCAGCAATTAGCACATAACTTCCTTCTACAAGAGTAATATAGAAAATTAGAATAGATTAGATAATCCAATATTCTTATACATATCAAATTCTACGCCTGGAAATTAGATTTCAATTATGCAAGTTTGATTTCAATTCTGCAACAATAGATTAGAATGCCAACTATGTCAGCAACTTGTGTTAGTGTACAACTTTTCAACTCTATTTCTTTTAGTGTTAATTTACCTTACTACAACTTGATTAGTGTTTTCTTTCATAATCTAGCATAGACTGTGCACAATTATCTTACAATAACAAAACTTCCCTGGGTTTGACAATTCATATTGAACACCTTAATTGTCTATTTATTTAGAAAATTAAAGTGCCCAACATTTTGGCGTCATTGTCGGGGAAGATAATTAGAGATTATTGTAAGCACATTAGTTTTCTTTTCTTAAGAATGGGTAGTTTGTATGAATTGAGGAACAAGAGGACGTATCCCCAAAAATACTAACCCTGTAGGTGCGATAGGATGTGGTGGAAGGAATCCTGCACTAGGAATTCCAACCTTTGTTCATGAGATTATAGCCAAAGAAGATTCTTCTTCAGGATCTATCTTCCGCCCTTCAAATCCTCCAAGAAGACATATTCCTCAAACATCATAACTACCCCATTTTGAAACATTGTTTTGATCATGGGCTGAAGCCGAAGATTTGTCACCAACAAATCAACACGCAACACTGGAGAATATTGAATATCAAGAAAGTGTAGCTTGGAACAAGGAAAAGCCAGAAAAAGTTGTTTATCAGATCAACTGACATATAATCACTAAAGAGGATTGGGACACTTTTCGTATTGAGTGGAGAGAATGAGCACGTATGGAAAATAAAATAGATAATGAAGAAGAGCTCCACCGTGAGGATCCAGTGAACAATGAAGATCAGGTAAATGATGAAAATACTATCTCTACCCTGGTTTTTCCTATTACTAATATTCCCAAATGGGGGATGGCTCCTATGAAGAACATACATGTCTCAACCCTGCCAAATTTACATGGATTGTCTATTGAGGATCCAGATGAGTTTTTGTTTGAATTTGATATTATGTGTAGAATTTATGACTACACTACCACTGTACAGAACCTTAAATTGTTTCCATCTACATTGAAGGGTAACGCGTTAAGATGGTTCATGAGCCTTGGAGGAGAGAATATTTCAACATGGGAACAAATGAGGCATCTTTTCCTGAACAAGTACCAAGACTACTGTCGAATGAGGGAACAAAGAGAGGAACTGTTCAATATGTCTCAGAAGGAGGATGAGACCCTTGAAGATTTTGTGGATTGACTCTAGTGTAATCGACAAAGGTCGGGACATGCGGATGTGAGTAAGGACACACTGAAAACTATTTTTCTAAAAGGAGTTAGAGATGATTGCTTAGATATGTTGAATATTCTTAGAAAGGGAGATATATCTAAGGAATCCTATGAAGACATTGTAAATATTTGTAAGAGATGCTCTCGAGGATCTACAAGGAATAAGTTAGCTACCAGGGATACCACTTTTTCAAGGGTACATAAATCAGCCAATGGAGGGGAAACAAGAGAAGAAATAGGTAATCTGTTAAAAGATTTCAAAATAGAAATGATTAACTCTTTTGCTTCAAAAATTGGCACTCTTTAGGTCAAACAGAAACAAGCAGAATCAGATCTGGCATTGTTTGTTTTATGTTCGAAATGTAGAAAGAAACATCCACTAAGGGAGTTTCCACTGAAGAATTTTCAGGTATGTCTTATTTGTGAATTAGATCATGCTATTGACCAATGTCCCTCCCTAATAGGTGTAAAAGCATCAATGAAGGTGACTAATGAGGAAGCAAAGGATCCCTATCTAATAACACATAGGAGACAATGGCAGCGACGAGGTCAAGGTGTAAACCCTCAATTCTCTCTTGCATTAATTAATTATTGGAATAATGTGAACAATCAACTTCAATGTGGCCAGATGAATGCCCCCCCTCCAAATCATATGCCACCTCCTTATCAGGATCCCAATGCATGGATACCTATGCCCCAACAATAGAATCATCCTAGGCAATGGAACCCATATTGGAGAGGCCCTCAACAACAAATTACTTATCAAAACCATCACCAATAGAACCCCTATCAACAACAGTTCCAACCCTAGTAACAACAGCAACAGCTACAGTTAAGTCCCAATGCCCCACAGAAAAATCCTCCCTTACGACCTTAGATTCCTATGAAAACTAACTCAAATCCAAATAATAAGTCCATTCAGAATATTGATATACACAATATGCCAGCTCTGTCTATTACCCCTATGCCTTGTGATGAGATAAAATTAAGATCAGGGAGAATAGTCGAGCCAATAATTGAAGATGCTCCATCTTCAAAATCAGACAAGGAATCGGGGGAAAAACCATCTGCTGAAACAGATGAAATTTACAAACCTATCATAGAATTAGCAGACCCCCTATTCCCTGAAATATTGGAAGTTACCAAAACTGTGGAATTACCATCCTTTAATCTCTTAGGAGAATTGCAAAATATGCATGTTAACATTCCACTATTGCAAGCGATTAGGGATGTCCCTATTTATGTGAAGATTATGAGAGACCTCTGTATCAAAAATCATGGAAGGAAACCTAGGGACCCCCTCACAGTACATGTAGTGGGAGAATTGTCAGAACTAATGTTAGGCAAAACCCCACCTAATAAATATGGCGACCCACGAAACCCTATAGTCACTGTCAAAATTGGACAGACATTTATTCCTGATGTGTTAGTTGATTTAGGGGCAGCAATTAACATTATGCCAATAGAGATGACACAATTTTTGCAAATCAGAATGCAATTCTGACCTACTCCTACTGTTTTAGAATTAGTTGATCGGTCTACTATCAAACCAGAAGGAGTAATCGATGATCTAGTTATTTCAGTTGATTCATGGGAGTATCCTGTTGATTTTTTCATATTGCAACTTAAAACCCATCTAGGGGGGCACCCTCTAATCCTAGGAAGACCTTGGTTAGCTACAGTTGATGTTGTCATTGGTTTTAGATCTAGTTCAATGACCATGTATGATGGTTATGATACCAAGAAACTTACCCTTTATCCTGATGCTACACTCAGCGTGGAACATAAAAATTCTTTATGGATGGACATTGAGGATGAAAGCGCTCTACCTGTGTTAACCATAAGAAAATCCCTGAGTTTCAAAGATGAGACGGAGAATGAGATAATCAATAACTTTATCAGCGACCCCTCTGTTGTTACACCAAACACATATCACAGATTGAGTAGAATCTTTGACCCTATTGCCCAAGAAGGAGTGAGCCTGGAGATTTTCCCTCAAACTATTGTAAATCAAGTTAATTCAGTTGTAACAATAGATACTGAAACAACTGAATTATTTCCTAAATTCGATTCTAAGAGCATCGCGGTAAAAATCAAACCTGGAAAAACCATGAACATCAATCTTGATTTATCTTCTACTGAAACTGGACATTTGATGAAGTTATTGATTGAGCATAAAGAGGCATTTTCCTAGGATTGCATGGATATGAAAGGAATTTCCTCTGAACTATGAACCCACCATATATACATTAAGAAAGAATGTTGACCCATTTTCCAAATCCAAAGGAGAATGAACCCTAATATTAAAGAGATTGTTAAAGAAGAACTCCAGAAACTTCTTAATGCAGGATTCATCTACCCTATATCAGACAGTGAGTGGGTTTCACCCTTGGTTATTCTGCCTAAAAATAATGGTAAATGGAGAGTGTGTGTGGACTATGGAGCCCTGAATAAGGCCACGCAGAAGGATCATTTCCCTCTTCCATTTATTGATCAGGTTCTAGACAACCTATTTGGGAATTTTTTTTTCTCTTTCCTAGATGGATTTACTAGCTATAACAAGATAACCATTGCTCCACAGGATCAAGATAAGACCACCTTTACCAGCCCTTGGGGTAAATTTTCCTCCAAGGCTCTCCCATTTGGCTTGTGTAATGCACCAGCCACTTTCCAGAGAGCTGTAATTGGTGTTTTCTCTGATATGGTGAATGACTGTATGGAAATATTCATGGATGACTTTACACCTTATGGTACTAATTTCGATGAAGCTTTAGCTAATATGGAAAAATTACTCAAAAAATGCATACAGTTTCATCTTTCTCTATGTACAGAAAAGTGTCATATGATGATGAGTGAAGGTGTGGTGCTGGGACACTTCATTTCTTACGCAAGAATTCAGGTAGACCCAGCCAAAATCTAGGTAATTTTGGACATTCCAACTCCATCAACTCAGAAAGTGATAAGAAGATTTTTAGGGCATGCTGGATATTATAGGATATTCATTAAAAAAAAACCCAAGCTTTCCTCTCCCTTATTTTTTCTATTAACAAAAGATGTTGAATTTAGTTGGACTAGCAATTGTGAATTGTCTTTTGCAGATCTGAAACATAAATTGTCCACAGCTCCCATTTTGAGAGGGCCCAATTAGGCTCTTCCATTTCACATTTCTTCATATGCCTTAGATACTGCAATTGGTGCAGTGCTAGGGAAACAGGAGGACAAATATCACTATGTTATCTACTATATTAGCAAGAACATGGCTCCTGCTGAGCTAAACTATACAGTCGCAGAAAAAGAATTCTTGGCAGTAGTTTATGCTATCAATAAATTCAAGCATTATCTCACTAGTTATTCTACTTTTATTCATATTGATCATTCAGAAATTAAATATTTGATGAATAAACCTATTACTAATGCTTGAGTAACAAGATGGTTGTTATTACTACAAGAATTTGACATCACTATAGTAGATAGACCAGGAAAAGAAAATGTGGTTGCTAATTTTCTCTCAAGGTTGAATATAAATTATGATAATTCACCTATAGATGATTCCTTTCCAGATGAAAATTTTTTTTTAGTATCTTCTCACTCACCTTGGTATGTAGACATTGCTAATTATTTGGTTGCAGGGAAGGTACCTCCACATCTATCTCCCCGAGAAAGAAGGAAGATTAATCAGAAGAGTGCTCGGTATAGTTGGATGGGGGGATATTGTTTCTACACAGGCCTAGATCAAGAAATCAAGAGATGTGTGAGAGATGATGAAGTTTATGATATGCTTAAAGATTTTCATGATGGCCCTTGTGGGGGTCATTTTGTTGATAAAAGGATTGGGCATAAAATTTTGAGGATGGGCTATTTTTGGCCCACAATATTTCAAGATGAAAGGAAGTATGTCCAAGCCTGTGACAGTTGCCAAAGAATGGGTCAGCCAAATCATAGGGATGAGATGCCTCTCCAGCCTCAAGTGGTGTTAGAGCCTTTTGAGAGATGGTCCATAGATTTTGTACGGCCCATTAACCCACCTTCTAATAAGAAATTCTACATATTGGTTTGCACAGATTACAAGACCAAGTGGGTAGAGGCAAAAGCACTCATCAGGGCCTCATAAGAAATTGTCTTATCATTTTTTTTAAAGATATATTTGTTAGGTTTGGAGTTCCCAGAGAGTTAGTAACTGATGGGGGACCACCTTTCACATCACATAAGTTTGAAGCCCTACTCAGTAAATATCATGTCTTTCATATAACAACTTCTCCATACCATCCCCAAGGTAATGGGCAGGTGGAAAGTACAAACAAAGTCATAAAAGATATTCTTACTAAGATATTGAGGGAACATCGTAGGGATTGGTCTGACAGATTGCATGAATCTCTATGGGCTTATCGAACCACTTGGAAGAACACAACTGGTTTTTCTCCTTATGAACATGTTTATGGGAAGAGCCATGTTTTTCCCATTGAGTTCGAGATCAAGACCCTAAGAACTGCATCAACAGTCAATCTAGACTTGACTATGGCACAGAAGGCTAGAATGCAACAACTAAATGAGCTGGATGAAAAGCGTTTGGACAATATTCATCAAACCACAGTGATTCAACAACAAAGAACCAAGTGGCATGACCGAGTCATCAAGAAGAAGCTATTCAAAAAGGGAGATTGGGCTCTGTTGTATGATTCACTCTTTAAAGAATTTCAGGGTATGCTATGTACAAGATGGTTGGGACCTTACGAAGTAGACACTATTTTTCCCAATGGGGTAGTCAAATTGATCACTATTGATGGATCCAATACACAGTTACTTGCAAATGGTCATCAATTGCACCTATATCAGCGTCCACTTTCCAAAGAAAAATTTAAATACATATGTACAACTAATACAGATTATCAATTTTTAAAGGGAAAAGAGCTTGATCCTTCCCCTTCTAAACCTTAGAACTTTTTGCTTTTCAATAAAACCTTGTATATAAATAAACTCTGCGAATTTGAATTTTTTTGTTTAAGTTTAAAAAGATTTGTGCTTCTTTAATAAACTCAGCCTAGAAGGCTATCAAGCAGTTACTTGTGTGCATATGGATTGATGAATAGCAAGGTAGATTACAAAGAAAGGAGGCAAAGGATTAGTTTTTGGAAGTTTGAGAAAACTCCCTAAAATCTAAGAGATTCTATGTTCAACCGGGTTACATGTTGTTACACCTCTTTCTAACAAAATGGTCATTTTACATGTTGTTACACCATTTTCCCGACTATTTTGTCTTACATGTTGTTACACTCTTTTGGCCGATTTACATGATGCTACACCTAATTCCACAATTCCGGCCAAAATACATGTTGATACACCTACCGTTGTTATTCCTTTTCGTTATTTTACATGCCTCTTTACCCATTTTTTTCCCATTTCTGCCACTTTTCCATGCTGATACTCCATCAATATTTCCCGCTCTGCTATCTTTCCATGTTGAAACACTGTTGTTTTGTCACTTTTTCTACTATCTTCTCCACTCTCTCTGTTAGGAAATGTTTCTTCATCATTACTTGATTCCACATCCACAGATTTCTAGCTGGTCAACCAAAGAAAGGAATCCACCATTGCGCCACTTGTCATATCATCATTTCTCACATTCTAGAGCCATCTCTCATCATTAAAGCTATTCCATGCTGATCAGATGGTGGTTGGATAGTGTGGTTACTCCGATAGATTGGTTTGTGCGGTAAGTTATGAGGTACGTGACTAATCTTACGTGTCAAAGTAATGTAGATATGGAAGCAAGCTTTAATGCTTACTTGTCGGTTGTCCTAAATTCGTTGCACCATGAGCCAATCAGATTAGTTGGAGGGGAAAGAAAATCTAAGCCATCAAAATCCCATTTTATATGCACCTCTACCACCTTTCGACCAAGCTTATTTTCGTTGAGACACTGTGTTCTTTATGAAATCCTCGTTCAAACTTGTTGTGTCTCTAGTTTAGGTGTTGGTCTCTCCTCCTTTGTTCCTGTTTAGACTCTAAAACGACATCATGGGAGGATCAGTTGTGAGGTATGAACCAAAAAATATGGATGCATTACTGCTATACCCAAATGTTTACGAAAAATTCCTGCAGGCTGGATGGATTTCTTATTTTGAGAAGTTGTGGGGGTTTAATGAAGAAGAGGTATTGGAGTTCAGTCAGAATCTCAGAGAAGGGTATTCAATGGTACACGGGGTGAGGATTCCAGTGACAAAGGAAACTATGGTTGTTGTGACAAGGTTGTCAATCACAGGAACAGGTGGTTAGGCAGAAAAGCACATTTTCCCAAAGCACAGAGGGTTTTTCTCATGGAAGATGAGCAAGTTCATACCAAGGGTCGAGGTGCAGATGTAAGTTCCTTACCAAAACCATGGGGGAAAGTATCAGAATTTGTAAAAAGGTACATTACATGTGAAGGAAGATATCAAGTAGTTTATTTTTCTGATTTTATCCTACTGTCATATTTAATACATCAGAAGCTAATAAACATCCCTTATTTCCTTCTTCATTCCTTGCATAATATGGCTCACTTTGTCAAGAAATCAAATAATCCCAACAATTTTCTTTCCAATCACAGACTGATAGGGTTGTTGATTCATAAAGGAATGGGAATTCCTAATGACCCGTTACCTGAAGTGGAAGAACAGCCAAATATTGTCCCTACTGTTATGACCAAACCAAAACAACTAAACCCAATCCCTGGACCAAGTCATGAGCCTCAGCCCTCGGCTACAACAACAGTTAAAGCCCCCACTGTAACTTCCCATAAGTCAACTCAAAGAATCAAATGCAAAACCAAAATAAATTCTAACATCACTCAGAAAACCATTGACAGAGTTGAACCAGAACAATTAAATCATATGCGTACAGTTGTGATTGAGCCAGCAATTGAAAACCCAATTCCTGGACCAATTCATGAGCCTCAGCCCTCAGCTACAACAGCTATTGTTGAAGAACTCCCTCGTACTCCTAAATCTAAGAAAAGAAAAACCCTTGCTTCTATCTTTACATTACCTAGGAAGAGAACTAGGTTAGTGAGGTCTACTGCAACAAAAGTTACAACCCCCACTGTAACAGCCAATACGTCAACTTCATCTCATGTTGAACCAGACACACCTCAAAACACCCATGTTGCTGCGATAGAGTGTCTTGATTTTGTTGATGCTCAGACCCTACCCCATTTTGACATCAATAATACAAACATGAGTGAGTCGCAAACTGATCCTATGGAGATACATAGACCAAGTTACCTTATGCAAGGAACTTCAAGAAACCATTTTGTCAATTCAGGTTGAATGTAAACAAATTGCAACAGAATCATCGACTCCGCTTGATGATTTTGTGCATCACTCATCGAGTGACGAAGTACAAATTATACAAGACCCCAACATTATAGATTTTCCTTCTTGTCTGGTTGTTGAAGAATTCCCTCCTTCTCCTAAAGAAAAGAAAAAGAAAACCCATGTTTTTGTCTCTACATTACCTAGGAGGAGAACTAGGTCAACCAGGTCTACTGAAGCAACAGTCGGATGGAAGAATATGGAACAGGAAATACCCATTCTTCTTCCATTATCCTTCGTTGTTAAAACAATGATTGTTACACAAGAACTAGTCCCTTCTGACAGCATGATTGTGACACAAGAACCAACCTCTTCCCAAAACTTAGTTGTTACACAAGAATCAGTTGCTCAGGAAAAGATTGTCCCACAAGAACCAGTCATGCCAGAATTAGTTATCACACAAGAAGGAGCTTCCCAAGAAGAGATTTTCCCACAAGAACCATTCATGCTAGAATTAGTTGTTACATAGGAACCAGTTACACAAAATAATGAGGATAATGATGATGTACCACTTGCACAAATGTTTTCTCAAATTGAGAAGAAGATAAAGAGTACTGAAAATTCTAGGATTACTAAACTAATGAAGGAAAATGATAGCCTCAAAGCAGAGTTGTCTTCCCTAAAGAAGGAGTTACGGGTTGCTTGACAGAGAAACCCATACGAGTTAACCTTGGATATATTAGCACTGACAATAGTTGATACGAATCAAAATAGAGAGCACATGTGCTATGAATGTGATGATATTTATTTTCAGTTAGGGTATAAAATAGTGAAAGTACCAGTCACTAGTCATGATGAAGAACCAACCAAATTCTCAGTCAAGAAGGAATAAGTATTACATGTATGAGAACATGTAGGCATCAGTGGATGGGACTCAGGTTTCATTTTCCCAGTTTTTGGATGCCTCATTCAGAGTATACACAGGGTTCAAAGGTCTCAAAATATGTCATTTGGAGATGGTAAGGAGCAGTGGATTTAGACTTGCAGATGAAGAATTTCATGACAGTTTTGTCTTAGCAATTTGCACTAGAGGAGTCACTTCCCTGACTCAAATTTAGAGTAAGGCTTGAATATGGATTGCATGACGACATGCAATGTCTTCAGTTGGGGGTCATGTTAGGATCCATAAATTTCCCTTTTTCACTATATCTTTTTCTCATTCAACCTTATCATTTCTATGCTAAAATGCCTAATATATTGTTTGCTAGGACCTTTTTCCCAAGTTATGAATCATTGATCTTGATTTTGTATTATTAATTACTTAACATGTTTGATTGGTAACGTTTCTCATATTTTATCCATGAATGTTCAACTAATGATCAAAATGTGTAGATTAATGAAAAAAACCAAGTCTTGAAGAAAGATCGTTGTTGTTACACCAGTTGTTACAGCTGTGCACCAGTTCTTCATGTCATTACACAACTACAACAATTGCGCACCTTTCTTGGAAGTTGTTACACCTGTCGCAATAGACTTCCACCGATCCTGGAAGGTAGTATACCATTCAAATCCATATCATGAAGACAGATCCTCAAGGTTGTTACATGTTTTGGCTCACGCTGGTGATAGAGATTATTTCCATATTTTGTAATGATGTCAGATCTTTTATATCATAGAAACAGTTTCAGAATCTTTGATTCTCAAGGTTGTTTTGAGTCCATTTCAACTGACTGTCTCTGTATTTAAATAATGGAGCTTTTGTAATCATTAGGGAGTGGAGATTAGTTGTGGAACAAAGAGTGAAGTGAAGCATTTTGTATCTGAACATTTTGACGATTTAATAAAAAAATGATTTGAGTTTCTCCAACCTACTGTAGTCTTTTCGAGTGGATTCAGTGAGAAGGAAAGGACCCACCTTCCTCACAGACTCCCCTCTATTGTGAGTTTTAGATTAACTGCTTTGATTAATTACAGTTGTGTGATTTATCTGTTCATGCATTTCTAGAATACATTTGTTGTTACAATTCAGTCCCTTTCTATTAATGTGCATCAGTGTGTCTCATGAGAGTTAGAAGCAATTGTTGAATACTGCTAGAGAATTGCTTTGAAAGTTGATTCTTTTTTTGCATTATATTAAATCTTTGTTTTCAAGCAAAATTAAATAGAAGTGTGAATTCCCTTTCTGCAATTAAGTAGACTTCCTTTCAGAAATTAGCACAGAACTTCCTTCTGCAAGAGTAATATAGAAAATTAGAATAGATTAGATAATCTAGGATTCTTATGCACTCATCAAATTCCACTCCTAGAAATTATATTTCAATTATGCAAGTGTGATTTCAATTCTGCAACAATAGATTAGAACTCCAATTGTGTCAGCAACTTGTGTTAGTGTTCATCTTTTCAACTCTGTTTCTTTTAGTGTTAATTTACCTTACTGCAACTTAATTAGTGTTTTCTTTCATAATCTAGCATAGACTATGCACAATTATCTTACAATAACAAAACTTCCCTGGGTTTGAATATTCATATTGAACACCTTAATTATCTATTTATTTAGACAATTAAAGTGCCCAACACCTTGGACAATAATGAGGCTTGGGATCTAGTGGAGTTTTCGAATGGAAGAAATCTCGTTGGCAGCAAATGGGTTTATGAAGAAGTTAAATGCAAAAGGTAAAGTGAAGAAATACAAAGCTTAGTTAGTAGCAAAAGGTTATTCCCAGGTAGAGGAAATTGACTTTGGTGAGATTTTTTCTCATGTTGCCAAGTTAACTTCTATTAGATTTCTTTTATATGTTGTTACTATGTCTTATTTTGAAGTAGAAGAGATGGATGTAAAAAAAACATTCCTACATGGGGATATGGAAGAAGAAATCTACAGAAAGAAACCATAAGGATTTGTTGTGAAGGGAAAGAAAGAGTTGGTATGTAAGATGAAAAATTCCATGTATGTGTTAAAGAAATCACCAAGGATGTGGTATAAAAAAATTGATAGTTACATGTTAGGACTTGGCTTCACAAGGATCAAATCGGATCACTTTGTGTATTTCAAATTAATCGATGATCATATTATTTATTTGGTATTGTATGTGGATGATATGTTGTTGATAGGAAATGATAAGGAGATTACTCGAGATGTGAAAACTCAGTTGTCCTCTAAATTTGACATGAAGGATATTGGTGTTGCAAATTTCATTTTGGGCATGGAAATTAAAAGAGATCGGGAAAACATGAAACTCTTGTTAAATAAGAGGAAATATGTCGAGACAATATTGCAAAGGTTTAATATCAAGTAATGTAAACCGATCAAGGTTCTTATTCCTATAGGTGTAAAGATATTGCAGATCAATGTCTGAAGACACAGGAAGAGGAAGACAACATGTCCTAGGTTCCATATGCTAGTGCAGTTGGTAGTTTCATGTATGAAATGGTATTTACTAGTGTAATACACCCAACCCCCTAAGTACCTTTTTAAGGGATGGGGTATTAAATTTTCACTTTTCCTCAATCATATCAAAGCCTCTTCTAGAGGCTACCATTGTCTTATGCTCATCAAGATATTCCCAATGATTGTAACCATGCTTAGAACTGATCTCTGGATCATAAGTTATAGTCTCCCAAAGTTTCTAGAATTTCATTTATTGATTTCATTTGTAGTGCCATGTGGAAACCATGTGGTTCCCCATCACTAGTTCCATATGACATGGTACTGGCATGGAATTCACCACCTGACCCATCTAAGTCCCCCGTCCATTGGTTCGAAGATTTTCTTCTTCATCAGAGTCTTCTCATCAGGGTTAGCAAATTTCCCACACCCAAACCACTTCGATATACTCTCTTCAACTACACACGCTTTGATAGATCTAACCTATAGATCCAATATCCCGTGAGGTTGGAACACCAATGATTTCAATTACTTTGAAGTCACCAACTAGCACGACGGTTAAAGGCTCTTATCCTGCTCTAGCTACACTTAGCTTATGTGGGACCTTCAAAGATCTATGGCTGAGATTGAATCTCGCTTACCACCTTGGTCACTGCTTCCACTCTGTACCTGTCTCCTGACGTGACATGTGGCTTAATATCCACTCAACACATGGACCCATCACAATGTTCCATGTCACCATAGTGTACAAAGGCTCACTTGACCAGAGATTAACATTTCTCCATTTCCTATAAATTGATTAAGTTACTTAATCAATATTTTCTTAAAATACCTCTCCTTGGTGTTCAATTGTTTAATCCTCATTAGGGATATATAGTCTTCACTAATTAATTACCTTGCCGTAACTACATTTTTACTTAGCCTAATATACTGGCCTATTAATTAACGAGGAATTAATTTCTCTCCCTTTCCCTTGGGAATTCCACATCCCGAAAAGGGTTTTGATATTAATTTAAATACCACTCTTGTAAGGATTATCTTATAATTTAATTAATTATATTATCACATAATTATATTATATTGTAATACAATTAATTAAACTATAATACATTTAGGTTTATTAACCTTGATTAACATATAAATCACATACCCTGACTTACAACTTCACATCAAAATCTCCATATATATA
>JZKD02S0933337.1:724738-741988 GCA_000966675.3 Picea glauca
TATAGGGAAAGAAAAAGGAATTAAAATATATTTAATATTATATATTATTTCAGGTAATTCAAATCTCCTTCATGTGAAATATTATATATTTTATAACCTTATAATATTCAAGTTATCGTACTCCGAACTCTTTAGAGTCTAGTCACACGTGCTCCTCTCGTTTGTCTTATAGTCAACTTCGATGGTCAACTACGAAAAGGAAAAGGAATTTGTGTTAAATTCTTATAACATTTAATATTGTATCAACTCAGGCCATCGCCCCAAGGTCTTCGTTCTCTAAACGTGTGTGCTCCTCTTGTTTGTTCAACAACCAATCACGAAGGAGCATACTTTAATTTTATAAAATATATGTGGGACCTTTTTAACACTCACACCATTGCTCCGATAGCTTTGCTCTTTATTCAAACACTCCCTTCCATTTACTCAAATGGATAGACTCTGAAAGGGTCTTAATATGAATATTTAATATTGTAATGCTTAAAAATCCATTGGTCGTCACACTCCAAATGTTTTCCCCTTTCTTTGTACTCCGATGGATCGATATTAATATAAATATAAGTATTTATAGTTTGAGAGAGAGGAGGAAAGTGTATTTCCTAAGCCTTTAATAAATAAAAAGAATATGTTTACCAAAATTCTTCTAGGAGTGTAGAGTAGCTTATGGAGGGCATTATTCTTAAAAGTAGGAAACTTAGAGAAAAAAAAAAAACTTTGCACAAAAGGGGGAAATATTTCAAGCTTCCCATTTTTCATGCACGAGGCAAGAATTTCTAGTTTGTAATACAATAGTTTCCAACCTTATTATTCAAAGATTAGAACATTTAAATGGTAAATTTGGGAATTTACCAATAGTTACCAAACTTTACTATTCATTCAACTTTTTCCATAAAACATAAAATTACACATTTACATATATAAATTTATGAAAGCTATTTGTTTAATTTCATTTCCAGAATATTACATTTATTGGAAATAAAATACTCCATTGTAAAACTATGTTTTTACCAAAAATTACTAATCTTCTATTTACATGCATCTCTTTGCTATTTTCAAGGAGTAATTCCTATTTCCAAATATTTTCCCTCTAGACATCAAAGTTACTGTGTAATTCCTGGTAAGATTTTCTCTCTTACCAAATTCTAATGAAACTTAATTAATCACAATGCATTAAATTCTAAGTTTCATTTAATTTCCAATTAAGAATTTAAATTCTCATTTCCCATTCTTTTCTTATTATTTATTTTGGAGTACTTGGTCTTTCTTCACTATTTTTGTTATTTTCCTAAGGCCCAAATATAGATATGATATCCTTCAAATTTTCTGGTATAAAATCTTTAGGAAAAACTTAAGATCAAGAAGATTCTTATGCAAAAAACAACCTCTTTATTTTTCAGATGTTTTGTAGAGGATTTTAATTGTTGAATCATCCCCATTAACACATAAGATGGACTGTAAAACTCAATCAACATCAACATTCACTCTCAGAAATCTCTTTTACAAATATGCAATCAAGAAGTGAGGTTGTAAATCAAAATGAAATTTAGCAGTAACATTCTCATAATTTCACCTAAATTTCTCAGGGCACTTTTAACAGAAAAATGGATTTACATTGATTTGAAACACATTCTCCAAATTTTTGAACTTAACATTGAAAACGTTTGACAAATAAATACTTATATAGAAAATTAAAAGAGTTGTAATTGTTGAAGGGTGTACCATTTTCCACCCAACCATAGGCACAATGACTCTTAGTGTTTTCACAACTGACCACCCCCTAGCCAGAGTATGATTCCATGAGAGGAATTCTTCTTTTTGGTCAACAAACAACAAGGGATGAAGGTTACTCTCCTTCTCCCATAGGAACCTAGCAGTCGAGTCTTCTATCCACCAAGAAAGAGGTTCTTCTCTGATTTCTCACTTAATCACTCAAATTCTCTACAACCCCATTTATCATCTTGATTAGAAAACACTACCCAACAGTTATTGTACCTAGAAAAACTTATTTTCTCAATTCTCTTTAGAACCAAAGAGATTCACATTCTCCTCTTTCTAAAAAATGGTCCCCATACCCATTCATGTACCTCCTCTACCTTCTTCCCACACTTTTCCTCTTTTCCTTCTTTCCTTATCCAACAATATTTTGGTGGGTTAAATCCCTCAATTTGTGGGTCAGATCAGAAACTTCTAGATGGGTACTCTTCCCATTCTCTCATTGATTTCTGAGAAAGACTTTTCAACTACCATCTTGACTGGTAAATAAAATCTCTAGGACAAAGGATTATTCTAGGTCTAAGAATTTTTAAAACCAGCAAAGTACGAGCATGGTAGGGGTTGTCTCAACCATTATTGGTTCCTCTCACCATTCCCTCTGATGCATCATAATCTATATTGGAAACACCTTCAACAATTATTCAAAATTTTCATTTTTTTATTATTTAATAACAAAAATATTACAATACCTTCTTTAGAAAAGGTTTATTAGTTTCCAAAATCCACACATGATAGATCTATCCATATTCTCTTAGTGATAACATAATTATATTTACAAGTTGGGGAAAACATGGGCATTACAAGTAGACCGAACATTGCACATGAAATGAGATTTTTTAGCAGGTATATCTCAAAACTAGGTAAGGATCATTGGACAATAGTAAAGAGTGTCTTTAGGTATTTGCGTGACACTACTAGTTATGGATTGTGCTACCAAGGAAGATTAGGATTGGAAAGAGTGTTGGACCGAGACAAACAAAAGTTTGCTCACACAGAGAATATCCAATATAAATAGGATAGTATACCATAATTCATTAAGAATAATAAATAATATATAAATGTATAAGAGAATGAATAGGATAAGAGCAAGCCTCTGGGCATAGATACCATTTTGGTAACCTCACAAGTTAATTTTCCTTGATTCAGATCTTAAAGCTCTGCCAATTGGTAAGGTGTTCCCTTCAGACCAGTAATCTAGGAGACATTGAACTTGCGCCTATTCCCTTAATGAAAAACACGACTAAGAGCGCAGATTATATCCCAAGAGTTATATGAATATCCATGCTACCTAGTTCTAGGAACCTTGGAGCTCAAGGCTCCGAGATGTTAAATTGCACAATAGTAAAGTTGAACCCCGCAATTGCTATGAACCGTCGATCTATGAATGGAGATCGAGGGTGGGGAATCTCTATGGAGCGTGAAGGTGGAAATAGTGGATGCACTAGTTCACGACCCGCAATTCACCCTTTTCACTGATCTCGATGGGATGGAAGATCAACGATCCTGGTTAGACTAGAATCGAGCGATCACTTTCCAGATTGCGGAGGTCGAACTCTCTGGTAAAGAGTACACATGTTGGGGCCCCGCAATTTATATGAACCATCAATAATCATTGAACTTCGATCTGAGTTTGACATGACCCCTGAAATGCAAGGAGCACGTGGGACTATGAAATCTTAAAGGAGAGAAAGCTCAGAAGAGATAACGCTTTTAGGAGTGCAGATGAAATCCAGGAGACGGGCCCGTAGGAGGAGAAAAGGTTGAATCCTTCGATCACTTAAAAAATATTCTAGGTCGGAGTAAGTCAAAATCTTAAGAGGAGGAGAGATGGTGGTCATTAGATCAGAATGCCAAGGATCAATAGTCCTCTGATCTAAGAAAGGTGCATGAACCTTAGCACTTTGCACACGTAGGAGAAGAGAACTTACCAAAGTTTGGAAGTCCCAAAGTAATTTGGGATCGTCCATCATCAAGGAGGATATGTGGCGATGAACCCCAAACTCTGAAGGAGTCTATTCTAGGGTTTTTAGTTGAAAGTTGAGATTCCTGAACCCCAAATACCCGAAGTGAATCTTGACTACCAGATACAGAAGGAACACGTGGCGACAGATCGTGGACTCCAAGGAAATTTGTGCGGGAGTTTTCAATTGAGATTGGAGACTCTAGAAGTGCAAAGAGTCGGAGAGCTGAAGAAAATCTCAATTGTCATATCATCTAAAGTAGATCTCATTTGTCAGATCATCCAAAGTAAATCTCCAGTGTTGGATCATCCAAAGTGAATATGGACCATATGATCCATAAGAGACATGGCGTGAACCGGTCAACTCCGGATAAAGTCCCGAAGTAATTCATAGTTTTCAGATTAAGAAGGGATCTGGAATGAATCTATGGACTCCGGGTAAAGTCCCGAAATAATTCATAGTTGTCAGATCTAGAGGAGACGTGGCGTAAATCTGTGAACTCTGGGTAAGGATCCAAAGAAAACCTCGATCGCCATATCCAAAGGATAGGTGGCACAACTCCATGGACTTTCGGTAAAGACCTGAAGTAATCCTTGATCGTCAGATCAAGTGGACACACATCAAAGGATTATAGCCTTCGGATAAAAGTCATTGGGAGAAAGGGTGAAGTTTGAGATTTGAGATCTCAGAAGTCCGGAGACCCAAAGGAGATCTCAACCGTTGATCGCAAAGAGGGCCACATGACCATTGATCTAGTTGAAAGGTCAAACACCAGAAGTAGAAGAAGGGTCATTGATTTAGGAGGATAGGTGTCCGTAGATCGTCAACTCAGGAATATTGAGGTATGGATAAAATAAGGGTTTGAGACTTGAAAATTCTGAAGTCCAAAATCATGAAGGATATCACATCCATTTATTTAGGAGGATCAGATATGAACCCTCAGTTCAGACAGTACCGTCAATATCGAGATATCGATGGTCCCATAGCATTACTGGGATTGGAGGTGCATGAACTTTAAAAGTTGAGGGCGGTTAACAATACAAACCCCGGTTTTGGAGAAAGGACACATGGAATCTTGAGGAGAATTGCAGGCCAAAAAGTAGTTTGATTTCAAACCGCCTTTTGTTGCACCCACAATTATGTGTTTGTGTGAGGTCATTGCCCAAGGTCACATCTGTGGAGGGGCCAATGCCAACTCTGAGACTTCACAGAAGCGTGAAGGAGAAGGTCGCGGGTATCATAAGACCTGCACCAGAATCCAGAAGGGAATGCGTTTGATTAAAAGGTGAGACTATCAAGGTCTCAAAGTCTTGTTTGAATTAGATATTTGGAGAATCTTTACTGGAGGGTCTGGTTGAGTCCCAAACTTCCCAAATTAGGAATCATAGAGGGAAAGGATTTGGGAATTTGTATCAGTCTAAGTCCCTAGTAAATAAACTATTCCTAAGAAATAATTTGTATAACCTAAGGATGAGAAATGGAGAGTCGGTGGTAGAGCATTTGAATGCCTCCAATACTGTGGTAAGTCAGTTAGTATCTGTTGAGATTAAAATTTCAGATGAAGATAAGTTTATCTATTTATTGTGTTCTTTACCAGACTTGTGGGATAGTCTAGTTGTGTCCATAGGTAGTAATACAACTGACTTGAAGTTTGATGAAGTGGTCTCATCCTTGTTGTTAGAGGAGATGAGACTAAAGAATATGGAAGGATAGAGTACAAACACATTATTTGCAAGAGGACAATCATAGGAAAGAAATAGATATAAGTTCTCAAGTGGGAGATCTAAGTCTAAGGGTAGATCCAAATCTCCCAGAAATTTTGTAAAGGTATGTTGGACATGTGGAAATAAAGGGCACTACAAGAAGCAATGTAGATCCAAAGTTGAGAAAAATAAGGGATTTGACAAATCTCCTTCTACATAAGAAAATACCTCCAAGGAAGAAGGAGTGGATGTGTACTTGGCTTCTTAAAGAGCACATGCATATCATGAGGCATGGTTGGTTGACTTAAGTGCATCCTTTCATATGACTCCCCACAGGGAGTGGTTCTGTGAATATGAAAGGTATGATGGAGGTAATGTTTTCCTAAGTGATTACTCGACAACCAGAATCATAGGTTGAGGAAAATTCAAGTTGAGGGTCATAGATGAAAGGATTATAACACTACTTGGTGTTCTTCACATCCAAGTATTGGCCAAAAATTTGATTTATGTAAGCAAAATGGATTATGCAGGGGTAAAAAAAATATTTGAAAAGGAAACCTGTAGGATGGTTCGAGGAGAAATGGTGTTGTTGAAGGGATTTCGGTTTGGAACTATGTATAAGATGTAAGGAAACACTATTAGTGATGGGTGTAATAGTTCCATTGTTCATGATATTGGATTTGAAGAATAAATAAATCCTACAGTGTCTAGAGAAAAGGTTATGTTGTGGCATCAAATATTGGGGCATATCAGAGAGAAGGGTCTTCGCCTACTACACAGTAAAGGTATGGTTGAAGGTATGTCTAAATTCTCTCTGTATTTTGATTTATGTGAACATTGTGTATATGGGAAGCATAATCGGGTAACATTCCCCTCTAGTGCAACGAGGGAAGAAGGAATTTTACAACTAGTTCACAGTGATGTTTTTGGACCTGTGTCAGTCCCATCATTGTTAAAATCTATGTACTATGTCTCATTTATAGATGACTTATCGAGGAATACTTGGATATATTTCCTTGAGAAGAAATATGAAGTATTTGACAGGTTTAAAGAGTTTAAGGCTCTTGTTTAGAATCAAACGAAGAAAATAATTAAGGTGTTGAGGAAAAATAATGGAGGATATTTCTGCGAGAATCAATTTGAATAATTATGTAAGAAGTGCGGTATAGTAAGGAAGAAGACTACTCCATATACACCTCAGCAGAATGGAGTTGCAGAAATGATGAACATGGCATTGATGGAAAAAACAAGGTGCATGCCCAGTGGTTTTGGGTTAGGGAAAGAATTATGGGCAGAGGCAATGGGTATTGCATGTTACCTGGTCAACAGATCACCCTCGTTAGCATTAGATGACAAGACTCCATAAGAGGTATGGACTGGTAAGAAACCTTCTCGCACACATCTCAAGGTATTTGGTTGTGATGCATATGTTCATGTTCCAAAGGAAAACAAGAGTAAGCTAGATAAGAAGGATGAAAAGTATATCTTTATTGGATATAAAGATGGTCTCAAAGGTTATAAGCTTTGGAAACTAGAAAATAATAAGGTAGTGTATAGCTGAGATGTGGTATTTAGAGAAATGAAGGATGTCGTTAAACCAGAAGTCCTACCAAGTAAGGAAGAACCAAAGAAAATAGAGTTTGATTTAAAGGATGATGAATCAGACTCTATAGAAGAACATGAATCATAAGAATAAGATCATCATACTCCAGTATTGAGGAGATCGGTTAGAGAAATAAGGCTACCAAAAAGGTATACTCCATCTGATTTCCATTCAAATTTTGCTTTGTCTATTATTGATGATGATCCTAGAACTATCAGGGAGGAAGTGGATTCATAGGATGGAAATCTCTGAAAAAAGTCCATGGATGAAGAAATGGCAACCTTGGATAAGAATGACACTTGGGATCTAGTGGAGTTTCCGACTGGAAGAAATCCCATTGGCAACAAATGGGTATTCAAAAAGAAGTTGAATGCAGAAGGAAAAGTGGAGAAATACAAAGCTCGGTTAGTAGTAAAGGGTTATTCCCAAGTTGAGGGAATTGATTTTGGTGAGATTTTTTCTCCTGTTGCCAAGTTAACTTCTATAATATTTATGTTATTTGTTGTGGATGCATTTGATTTTGAAGTAGAATAGATGGATATGAAGATAGCATTCCTACATGGGTATCTAGAAGAATAAATCTATATGAAGCAGCCAAAAGGATTTGTTGCGAAGGGAAAGAAGGAGTTGGTATGCGAGATGAAAAATTCCATGTATGGTTTAAAACAATCACCAAGGATGTGGTATCAAAAATTTGATACTTGTATGCTGGGACTTGGCTTCACAAGAAGCAGAGAAGATTATTGTGTGTATTTTAAATTAATTGGTGATAATTTGATTTATTTAGTCTTGTATGTGGATGACATGTTGTTGATAGGAAACAACAAGGAGATTATCAAGGATTTGAAAACTCAATTGTCCACTAAATTTGACATGAAGGATCTCGGTGCTTCAAATTTCATTTTGGCCATGGACATTAAAAGAGATCAGAAAAAGAGGAAACTCTGGTTAAATCAGAGAAAATATGTTGAGACAATATTGTAGAGGTTTAATATGCAAGAATGTAAACCAGTCAAGGCTCCTATTCATGTTGGTGTAAATTTATATGTGGATCAGTGTCCCAAGAAACATGAAGAGGAGGAGGAAAGGTCTTTTGTTCCATATGCGAGTGTAGTTGATAGTTTGATGTATGCAATGGTTTGTACTAGACTGTACATTGCACATACAGTGGGAGTTTTGATCAGTTATATGTCAGAACCAGGGAAGGAGCATTAGACATCAGTAAAAAGGGTTTTCAGGTATTTGCATGGCACTGATAGCTATGGATTATGCTACCAAGGAAGATCGGAATTGGACAAAGTGTTGGATATACATTGCTTTATATATGCAGACTAGGCTGGAGATCTGGATCATAGGAGATCTACAAGTGGGTATGTATTTAACCTATTTGGAGGATCAATAAGTTGGATGAGAAAAAGGCAGGTTGTAGTGGAGCTTTCAACTACAGAAGTTGAATACATGACAACCATTCATGAAAGTAAGGAAGCAATATGCTTACGAGAAAAAGGCAGGTTGTAGTGGCGCTTTCAACTACAGAAGTTGAATAAATGATAGCCACTCATGCAAGTAAGGAAGCAATATGCTTACAAATATTGTGTTCAGGTATTAGGTTGGTACAACAAGATGTAAGGATAGATTGTGATAGTCATAGTGCAATTTTGTTGGTGAAGAACCCTACTTATCATTCAAAGACAAAGAATATTGATATTCAATATCACTTTGTGAGAGACATGGTTGAAGAAAAGAAAGTGTTGTTGATGAAGGTGGACACTTTGAAGAATGTTTCAAATTCATTAATAAAATCTGTGAGCACTGAGAAATTCTCTTGGTGTAGAGGATCCATGGTCATTGCTTCTCTGGATTGTTGACTATGTAAGCTTGTAACCCCTTGTATGCAAAGAAAACAACAAGTGGGAGAATGTTGGGTATGTGTTATATTATTTGCATGAGTAGTAGTGTCTACATTGCTTCGGGCATGTAGGGGTTCAGGGGTAGCGCCCCCGAGAATTTTTTTTTGCCTCAGGAAACGTGTCACATTTTTGCCTCAATTTTCATGTCCATTTTTGGGTGGTTTTTCAACACATGGTTTTTTGCCGATCGTTTTCTATTTTCGGTTAAGGAATTAGGGTTGTTGACTAATACAGGTCATTGGGTTAGGGTTTTGGATGTCGTTGGATCCTATATTTATATTGTATTGTAAAAAATGTATCACTATGAATGAATATAGAATATGATGGTTTTCCTGGTTTGGGTTTCCAAGGGAAAAACATCTGTGTGATGTTTGTATTTTTCATTCTATATTTTTTGTTCTTTTACTAAAAATCTATTTGCAGTAAATATTGTACAAGGTTAAAATCCACAAAAAATTGGATGAATGAAGATAAAAGGTCGTATGTTTCAAGTTTGATAGCGAGTACAGTAAGTGGCATAAATGAGGCGAGAAGAAATTATTCTACATAGACTGTGAAGAGGAAGAAGATCAAGAATCGGAACCATCACAAGATCTAGATCTAGAAGAGACTACTCCAAAAATATATTGTCATGCATTGGCCAACATAATTACTCCAAAAACCGTATAGATACAAGGATACATCAAAAAGAAAAAGGTAACATTGTTGATTGATTCTGGTAGTATCCATAACATCATCAATTTCAAATTAGAAAAATATCTCGATTTCTTTGTATTTTCAGCACCAGAGTTTCAATAAATGATTACAAATGGAGGTACCATAAATTTATCTTGCAAGTGTCATAGTATTAATCTCAATATGGGGGATTATTTATTGGATATTCTTGTGATTTCCATCCAAATGGGTGTTGTTGATGTTGTATTAGGGGTCCAATAGTTACAATCATTGGGAATAATGGCCCTTAATTTTCAAGATCTTCTTATGTGATTTTCCTCAGAAGGAAAGGAAATTGAGCAGAGGTGTCCAAGGGAAACCCTATAAGGTGATAATATTGTTGTCATTGATTTCAAAGACAAGGGGAGAGTACATATGTCCAATATAAATATTGCAAGATGGATATTGTTTTGGGGTTTTTGATGCTCAGTTTCGATACCCTATATTTGAAGAAATGTTTACTCTAAATACCTAGCTCAAACTGGAGCATAGGTTATATGGTTGGAAATATTATTTTGAGACCTTTTCAACAGTATATGGAACTCCCTCTAACTCCTTAGGAATGAGGAGATATAATTTTTTCTGTCATAAAACTGAGTTAGAAAGTTCAAGTCGGCCCATCCAGTATTTATAGATCAGCCCTAAAAGTAAGCATAGAAACATTATAAATATAGGATATATGTGTGCATTTGAAGAGCATATAACCAATAATATAAAGTTTGAGGTGTGCAGAAGAGATCTGAGGCATGCAAGAGAAGTTGGAGAGTATTTTTGGGGTCTAAAGGTGCAAAAGGAGTTTTCTTGGATTTTTAAGGGTGTGTTATGAAGGGCTGAGGTCTATGATGCTACAAAGCATGATGTATTGATGTTGTGATGTTGCAATATGCAATTATATTCTAGGAATTATTCTATGAGGTACACTAGGAAATGAAGGCTAAATCTAACTAGGGTTTGAAGCTATGTTTGGGGTATGAAGCAAGGATATGCAATGGAACATGAAAGTTAAGGGTATGATGTTGTTGTCAAATACATGAAGTATGAAACATACAGATGAAGTCAGTAGTTATTTTTGTATGAATATATTAGGTTGGTTCCTATGTAGGTCTTATTAATTTGGTGCTCAGTTGAGGATATTGGTGTCTCCAGTAGGTTGGTGCCTACACAATATCTTGTTTAGTTGGTGCTCAACTGAGGATATTGGTGTCTCCAGTAGGTTTATGCCTAGAATATTTGTAACAATAGGTTGGTGCATATGAACATTTATAAAGATAAGTTTTTGTGGTTTTCTCCAGCAAGGGTTTCCACGTTAAATTATGTGCATTGTGATTTGAGTTTATATGTGCTAATAAATGATGGATGAATGGTTAAATAAAGTTCAAAGTATATTATATTGATTCACCCCCCCCTATCAGTATAAGCACAAGTTGATCCAGATTTATGAGAGGAACGAAAGGAATAACATACTTAATACAATAACACAGAGATACAGAGAACAACAACAGAAATCCAGTAAACATAATTTCTATTGAATAAATAAAATAGGCTAAAATTATAAAATTGTAGAACTGGAAACAACTTTCTTTAATGGTGGTAACTATCTTTGAGAAGAAATCTGGCTTCTGCTTGCATCTGTATGATTAGAATGATTACAATGAGGCTCTAGAGGCATTTTTAACATTACTCGTGAATGAAAAAACCATAGACATCCAAAAACCTAACCCTAGGAGATGAAACACCAAAATTTATGTGGGCCTCGATGGGTAAGTTGGTACCTCAACTTACCGAGGTCGTAAATTTTTCATACGACCTCCATTTTAGGCACGTGATAGCCCGTTGGAAAGGTATTTTTGAGAAATACACATTATGTCATCAAACTCTGACTCCATCTATAGTTTGACTGTGGAAAGCCAAAAAAAATGTTTAAGGCCCCAAAACGGCCCTAGAAGTACATAAAAATGTACTGACATGAAAAATTCCAAAATAAGCCAGTTCGATTAGGTGGGAAGCCACAAATATGCACCTAGAAGTTGTGTAGGGATTCATACAACCCCGTAAGTGTAGAACCCACAATTACAAATAATTACAGAAGAACGTGTTGAACTAAAAGTTGTCAAGAAGAGCAAGTTTGAATAGGTGGGTGGCCACAAATATCCACCTGGATCAGTCCTCCCCCCTTAGAAATAAATGGTATCCATTGCATTGAGTGCCCCCATCAGGTGAGGAAAATTCTACTGAATTTGGCCTCGGGTGAGCCACTTTCTTTGGTGTAGGATTTGCCCTGCCTTAAAAACCCGATAAACATGGATCCTTTTCTAGAAAGTTCCCTTGACCTATGTGTCCATGATATGATTGATGGATCCTTGTTCCATGTAGTCAGGGTCGAGCTATGTTGGTGTCAATTGTTCTGTGATCTCTAAGGTGTCCAATAATGGTGGAAAATATGGCCGAAGGAGGTTCACATTGAACATTCAGTGCAAGCCAATGAAGGGTGGAGTGTTGAGGTCAAAAGCATTGCTACCCATAGCCTTGGTGATAGTGTAAGGCCCATAGAAAAGTGGGTAGATATTCTTATGGGTCCCTGTAAGGTGCTCTTTCTGCAGTTGTAACCATACATTGTCTCCCACCTAAAACTGGTTTGGTTCCTGGTGTTTATCATGGCGTTTCTTGTACTTAGCATTGACTTTTTGAAAAATCTCATGGACTTGTTGGTGGATGTGTTCAATCCTCTCAATTAATCTGGTGGCTTTGTCGACCTCAGAATAAACATGGGAAAATTCTTCCTATGTGGTTGTAAAAGGTAGTGCAACATCAATGGGATCCAAGGGTTGGAATTCCATCCCCACATGAAATGGGCTATGGCTGGTGGAGCCATGGAGAGCCCTGTTGTAGTTGTGTTGAATATAGGGAAGACTCTCATCCCATGTACGTAGATGTTTAGGCTTGTACATGCATAGGATGTGCAAAATCATCTGATTGACGACCTCTATCTAGCCATCGGTTAGGGGGTGGAAAGAAGTGGATTTAGTGAGCTTGGTGTCCAATAGTGTCCAGAGACTCGACCAAAATGTGTTGAGGAATCAGTTGTCCCAATCTGAGGTGATGTTTTGTGGTATCCCAAAATGGACCCACACCCGTTTGAAGAAGATATTGGCAGTGTTTGTCGTTATGATGCTCTTCTTGCAAGATGTGATAATGGCCATCTTCAAAAACCGATCAACCACCACAAATACACAATCATTGTCGTTCTTAGTGGATGGAAGGACAGACATGTAATCCATTGATATGTATTCCCAAGGACTCTCGGGAGTAGGAAGAGGCATGTATAATCCTTTCTTCTTGATGGTTGGATTCAAAATGTCACATGCAGTGTAAGATCTAATATACTTTTTGACATCTTGTCAAATTTTTGGCCAATAAAAATGTTTTTGTAGAACGACCATAATTTTCTCCATGCCAAACTGTCTTACCATCTTACTGTAGTGAGCCTCCCAAATCATCTTTGCATGCTCTCTTGTGGGAACACAAAGGTGGCTCGGATGTTATAACAATCCATCCTAAATGTGAAAATCGGTGGCATTCTCTCATGTACCCAAGAGCTTATAGGTGGTGGTGAATTTAGGGTCACACTGATAAAGTTGGGGCCACTTAGATGCCTCATGCCCATAGGAATGGAGCATTGTGGTGAATACAACAATAGGAGAGCGACTCAGGCAGACAGGGACACGATTTGTACTCCTTGTTTTATACTTAATGTTGAGATGGAACTGTTGTAGGTATGTGGACCACTTTTGACGGCGGTCGTTATGAAACTTCCTCTGTGTCTATATAAAATTCAAAGGCTTGTGATCAGTGTGGATGATTGTCTCCTTTCCCATAATGTAATATTTCCATTGAAAACAGGATTACACAATGGAATACATTTCTTTGTCATAGGTGGGGTATTTCCAAATAGTATCTTAGAGTGTCTCACTATGGTATGCTACTGGATGACCATGCTAAGTGAGAAATTCAGCTACAACATATTCATAGGCATCATTCTCAATCTCGAATGGTTGTTCCAGAACAGGTAAGGAAAGTATTGGAGATGAGCACAAGCAATGCTTCAGATCATCAAATGATTTTTGTTGTGTCTGCCCCCATGTGAAATTTTCCTTGCCACCATACTTGGTTACTTGGCTGAGGGCCCATGAAATATGGGAGAATCCCAACACTAATATTTGGTAGAAGTTGGAAAGTCCCAAGAAGCTTTGAAGCTCGGTTAGTGTGGTCTTGGTTGGCCAGTCATGAATGACTTGGATATTAGTTGGATCCACTTGTACCACATGCTCATCGACAATGTAGCCCAAGTATTGGACCTTGTTTATGCCAAAGGATCATTTTTCCAAGTTGGCATATAGCTTTTGTTGCCGCAGAGTTCCAAAAACCTGTTGAATATGCTCCTCCCAAGTTCTTTTGAATATGAGGATGTCATCCAGATATACCACCACAAAATAGCTGGTGAAGGGTCTGAAGACACCATCCATCAATCTCATGAAAGTAGTTGGTGCATTTTTTAAGCCAAAGGGCATGACAAACCATTCAAAGAGACCTTTTTTAGATTTGAAAGTTGTCTTCCATACATTAGTTGGTTGGATGGGAACTTGGTGGTAGCCAAACTTTAGGTCAATCTTGTTGAAGAACTTTTCCCCCTTGATTTGGTAAATAAGTTCATCAATTCGGGGAATTGGGTACCAGTTCCTGACTGTGATTTTTTTTAATGCTCCATAATCAATGCAGAGCCGCTAGGTCCCATCTTTCTTCTTCACCAGTATAATTGGGCTTCCACAAGGGGAGGAGTTGGGTCATATGTTCCCCATTTGAAGTATCTCTTGGATCTAGTGCTTGATTTCATCATTTTCCATTAGCGAGCAACAATAGACTAGTCCATTAGGTAGTGGGGCACCAATGGTTAGATCAATTGGAATTTTGACTTGGAAGTGCGTCGGTACCCTGGTGGGTGAGGAGAAGATGTATCTATACTCTTCCACGATCCCATCCACTTGATTCTACTGCAAATAGAGGCTTTGTGTAGAGGTCATGGACGTGGAGGTGACCTTCTGCTTATTAGGAGCACAAATCAAAAAGAATATGAACTTCTTGGTCTGTGAAATGACCTTGTTACATTTCTTAGAAAAGATTAAAGAAATAGCGGTAGGCGGTGCTACCTCTGGTATCCTGTACAATTGTCTACCCAAAGTAATAATAACACTATGGGGTCTAGGATCATACACAACATGTCACTTCCACAAATATGGTTGGCCTAAAATAAAATCACAAACTTCAAGGGGAGAAATATCACACAATACCTCGTCTTTGAAGGGCTTGATTTTGTAGAGCAGATGACACTATTGGCTGACGTGAAGATCTCATCCTTGGAGAATCCTGCCGATGGTGTAGGGATGCGTGTGTGGTGTTATCTACAGGTCTAGTTGCTCGAAAACCTCTGCTAAAATAATGTTCTTCTTACTGTCTCTATCGACAATGAAATGCAGTGGAGTCCCCTTTACCCACATCTGTGATTCAAAGAGGTGTTCCCCTTCCTCTGGTTCTTATGCTTCGCTTGGTTGGACTTTGGTGGTAGAGAAAATGGCACTAGGTTCAAAATTGATGATCCACTTCCCACTTTCTGGATTTGATTCAGAGTCAAAATATTCCTTTGACTTGGAATCTTTCAGCTCGGCCACCCATGACTGCTTGGAGTGACATTCTTTGGTGTTGTGCCAAGGGATTTTATGGTATTCACACCATTTTCCCATGTCATTCTTCGACTTCTGATTACCATTATTGGGTTATGTCTTGGACTAGTTGTCCTGAGAGTGGCCATCTTTTCTCTATCCCTTGTTTTTTGGTTTTGGGTCACCTTTTATCTACTTCGTCTGTGAGGAATTTGCAGATCCAAATGCTCATCTCCTCTTCTTAAATTTCTTCTCGATCTTAACAACATATCTGTAAGTCACACCTCATGATACGATGTCCAGAAAATCCATTTATGTTTGAATGTATCTATGAAGATAGACATGGTATTTGAGCACCATATGTCATTCAGAGTCTTTGATACCCAATTTGGTGCTCAGGGTATGGAAAATATTGGTGAAATCCGGTAGTGTATGGTCCCTTTCCTGATGCAGTGTGGTCCATCTTGTGTATTGGTCCTCATAGCTTCCAACGGGGTAGTATTGTTATTTAATGGTATCCCTAAAGGAATACCATGTGGGGGAGACCACAAATATTGCATATTCCTCTATGGACCTTTTCTTAGAGTAAGTATCCCACCAGTCTTTAACATGGGGAATGACCTTGAGGAGTGAAAAAGTAATCTTTTCCCTTTCGGAAAAAATTGTGGACTGAAAAATTCCCTTTGAGCAGATTCAACCATTTATCTACAACATCCACATCTATCATTCCTTCAAATAATGGAATATCAAAATGTACTTGTACCTTGAAGGGGGTTGCATGTTCGCTTGATGAAGTTGCATCTCTTGTGGGTATTCACCAAAGGATTTGTGCAAAGTTGTCCATCATTTCATTCCTTTGTCGCGCAAGGGCTTCCTCGAGCAACATTTTAAAAGGATCTCATGCTCCATCATATTTCTTCTTGTACCCCATGGGTTTTTGTTGGTCTTGGTGTGGCCGATCTTGCAAAGGCTCAACTGGTTCGATTCCCAACTTTGTGTACCCAGATCTTGTCAAGGACATGCATGAAGAAAAATAAATGAAGAGCAGACTGCCCTGATACCATTGATCTGAACTTATGAGAAAAATGAAAGGACTAACAGACTGGATACAATAACACGGAGATACTAAGAACAACAATAGATATCCATTGAACAATAACTTCTATTGAATAAATAAAATAGATTGAAACTATAAAACTGCAGAACTAGAAACAACTTGCTCGAATGGTGGTATCTATCTCTGACAAGAGATGTGGTTGCTATGCGCATCTATCTAAGAATAATGATTACAATGAGGCTCCAGAGGCATTTTTAACATTACTCCTGAAGGCTAAAACCCTATACATCCAAAAACCTAACCCTAGGATATGAAACGCCAAAATTTATGTGGGCCTCGAAGGGTAAGTTGGTACCTCAACTTCCTAAGGTCGTATCTTTTGCATAAGACATTCATTTTAGGCACGTGATAGCCCGTTGGAAAGGTATTTTTTATTACTACACATTATGCCATAAAAATTTGATTCCATCTATTGTTTGACTATGGCAATCCAAAAAAAATTGTTTAGGGCTCTAAAATGGACCTAGAAGTACAAAACGATGTACTGACATGAAAACTTCTAAAATATGCTAGTTGGATTAGGTGGGAGGCCACCAATATCCACTTGGAAGTTGTGTAGGGATTCAGAAAACCCTAAAAGTGTAGAACCCAAAATTACAAATAATTATAGAAAAACGTGTTGAACTAAAAACTGTCAAGAGGAAGCCCCCGGGGGGCAGCTCAATTGGCAAGTGTCATGATATAGCGTGTTATGTACGATGAGGTTTCAAGTTCAAATCCCCCCGACTTACCCGTGCCTGCGGAAGGGGCATACGTAT
>JZKD02S0933337.1:742038-753561 GCA_000966675.3 Picea glauca
CAAGAGGAGCCAGTTGGAATAGGTGGGTGGCCAGTAATATCCACCTGGATCACAAGTTCAAAAAATATCTAATAGCATGAAAAAATTACTCAAAAAGGGACACCATGGTGTAATTTCATAATTGTGCTCACTATATGTTCAAACATATATATCCTCTACTCCAGTGGATCTCCAAATAGTTATCAACAACCATTCCAAGGTATTTGGAGAGTTTCCTATGGGTCTTCTACCTACTCGAGATCATGCCCATGCTATTCATTTGCAACTGAGAAGTGTACCACCTAACATTAGGCCTTACATGTATATGTATGCAAAAAAGAGTGAGATTGAGTGTATGATCCAAGAAATTTTAAAGGCTGAAATTATTCATCCTAGCCAAATTTCTTTCTCTTCACTAGTAGTGATGCTTAAAAACAAGGACGGTTCATGGAATATGTGTCCAAATTATAGACAACTCAACAAAATGACCATCAAAGATAAGTTTCCTATTCCTTTCAATGATGAATTATTAGATGAATTGTATGGATAAATTTTTCTTACCAAGTTGGATCTTCGTTTGGGATATCATCAAATTAGAATGAGGTAAGAGGACATTCCAAAAATAAACTTTAGAACACATGAAGGTCATTATGATTTTTTGGTTATTCCATTTGGACTTTCTAATGCACTGTCAATATTTCAAATCTTGATAAATTCCATTTTCAAACTCTTCCTTAGAAAAATTTTGTCAGTACTTTTTCATGACATACTAATCTACAAAAAATATTGGGAAAAGCATGTACAACATGTTGATAAAGTATCACAACTTTTGAAAGAGAAACAAATTTATGCAAATCCTTCCAAGTGTGACTTTGGGGTTCAAGAAGTGGAATATTTGAGTCATATTGTATATCATGGAGGTGTAAAATGGATCCTAACAAAATTAAAGATATGAGGGAATGGCTAGTTCCCAAAAACTTGAAGAAACTTAGAGGATTCTTAGGATTGACAGGATATTAGCACAAGTTTTTCAAGAAAATATGGCCAAATAATGGAACCTATAACAACATTATTAAAGAAGGAATCATTTTATTGGACTCAAGAAGCAACCAAATATTTTGAAAAACTTAAGGAGGTTATTTGTACAACTCCTGTCATAGACACACCTGACTTTATCAAAACATTTATTGTGGAGTGTGATGCCTCGGGCCATAGAATTGGTGCATTTTTAATGCAAGGAATTTTTCCTTTTAAATTATCCAACTTAAAAGAAAAATATTACTCAAACCCATTTATAAAAAAGAAGTTTTGGCCATACTATATGCAATTAAGAAATGACACCCTTACCTACTAAGAAGAAATTTCAAAGTAAAAACGGATCATGATAGGTTGAAGTACTTCTTGGAGAAATTATTATATTCATATGATAAACAAAAATGGGTTACAAAGATGCTAGGTTATGAATTTGAAATTATCTACAAGAAATGAAAACATAATATTGTGGCAAATGCACTTTCAAGGAAAGAAAACGAAAAAGAGGGTTCATTATGTGTTATTTCTATTCCTCAATCTGATTGGAAACAAGGATGGAATGGAAGCAAGATAATTAGGTATGTATGATCATTAAACAACTACAATAGGATCCCAGTGCATTAGATAATTTTTTATGGAAGAATGATTTTCTATGGTATCGTGATTTCCTATATTTATGCAAGAATTCTCAACTCAAGCAGAAGGTCATTTTTTAACTACACACTTCTCATATAGGAGTAATTCCAGGGTTATTTAAACCTTACCACGTGATCAAGAAGGATTTTTCATGGGAAGGTCTTAAAAATTATCTTCAAAAGTTTGTGTCTGAATGTGTGGTCTTCCAACAAAATTATACCCATAATTTTCCAATATTTTTCTTCCTTTCATACCTATTTTGTTTATTATTGTTACTTAATAGCCCTCAATATACCTAAACGTTTCCAAACTATTAGTACTTGATGGAAAATTCAAATATTTTTTTATAGTTTTATCTTTGAATTAATGTATTTTGGATTAATTTAAAGAAAATTTGATGAATACATAATGTATCTTGAATATTTGAACTCATTATGTTGATTAAGTTGTTCTGCACTGACTTTGTTGGGGATGCAAGCTATGTTGTAGATTCTAGTATATTGATCATTGCTACTATTTTCATGCATCTTCCCCAAAATTGAAGGTTTCATCCTTCATGTATCCACTTTACTTATGAAAACTGCTAGCACTGAGAATCACCCTCACATAGCAAGAGGGTAAGCCCAGTACCCATCAAAAGGATTGTGAATGTAAATTAATGATTAAAGGTCAAATGGAGAAAGGTCAGCATAAGAATGTTTTAACACATAAATCTGGGCTAGAATGCATAATAAAATGAGGTTTTGATTAACTTTAGTTAGTGGTTTAAGGATAAAGGTGAATAGAAGGAAGACTTATTGAGGAAGGTGGATAGGTCTTCTATAAGCATTGGGCCTTCAAGCAGCTAGGAGAAAAAAAACTCAGTCACAATAACTTCTTGCACTTAAATTTTAAAACAATGAAAAACATTCATAGCAGTATTATAATCAAGCATCCATTATAAAACAACCATAACATCTCATATGGATCATCCAATCATAATAATTTCAGAATAAAAGAAACAAGATGATAAAAGGAAACTGACTTTTATTAATGAAAATGTTTCAAGTCTCATGCATAACCAGAGAACAGCTTTGTTTAGTCAAAATATTACAAAAAAGGGAGCTATGCTCAACCATACGATCCTCTCATATCATTCATCTGATGTATTTTTAATCAAAATAATAGAAAACAACTAGGGGTGTGAGTTGGCCTTCCTATCCTAGGATTCTTAGCAAAAAGATACAAGTCTAACATCTATATCAACAGATCTAACAAACTGTTAAAATCAAGGAGTCTGTTGGAAAACATTTTAATAAAAAATGAACGACATGTCTTGCTTCTTGGGTGCATCTTTTCCAGTTCCATATGTCCTCCAAGATCCTATGTTGATATCCAGATGCCACCTGTTGATCTTTGGTTCCCTCCAAACCATCAAAGTCAATAGGAAGAAATGAATTCAAAACCTATGATTGTAACGGTCAATTCGTATTACCCTTCTTCCTGTTTTCTTTGTGATGGACTAGTCATGGTCTGTTAGCGCTCTTCCTCTCCTCGTGACTTTCCTTTGATGATTTTGATTAACGCCTAGTTTTTTTGCCACATGCTTCTCTTGGATTGGACCCTATCTAAGAACATGATTGTGGAAGTTGTCAAGGGCGGTTTGGATCCGCACCGCTCTAACTCCTGCAATCCACCACCAACTTCCACGTACCTCTCTAGCTATACCATGGTTTTGATTGTGGGACCGCTCTAGGATGTTAATGTTTGAGAACTTTTTGTCTCTGTAATGAAGTGTGGTCGTCTATCTTGTTGCAATCTGTGAAATGGGAACGCCTAGTTTTGTTTCCACTCACTTCTCTCGGATTGGACCCCATATAAGCACGTGATTGCAGAAGTTTTCAAGGGCGGTTTGGATCCACACCACTCTGACTCCAAAAATCCACCACCAACTGCCACATACCTCTCTATCTATACCATGGTTTCAATTGTGAGACCGCTCTAGGATTTTAATGTTTGAGCATGTTATGTCTATGCAATGAAGTGTGGTCGTCAATCTTGTTGCAATATGTGATCTAGGTAAACCTACTACTTTAACGCCCTTGCTAAAGTTTATCCGTCCACCAACTCCAGGATCATTTTAACCATGTTTATAGATGGTGCCAATTTTGGTGTTCGAGAGCTTTGGATGTTGAGTAGGAATACCTCCTGGAGGAAGATCTCTTGAATCTGATGTGGTGGCCTGACGTCATTATGTTGATGTTTTATGGAAAGAAGGGTGAAACCTGTCATGTGGAAATGGGCGAATGACGCAACCAAATGACCTGGAATGAGTTCCACTTGTCATGACTGATGAGAGTGCCATGTGTCTCAACTGATGGTTTCCACGTGTTTTGGCACTTCGAGCTTCAAGATTTTTGGATTGTGAAGCATGAAGTTATCCCGCAGTAGTACGGGCCCAGAGTGATGTGGTGGCCTGAAATGAATGCCATGTGTCCTCAGTGAATAAGTGTTGCATGTCTCAACTAATGGTTTCCATGTGCTTCGACACTTCAGGTTTCATAAGTTTTGGATTTTGAAGCATGAAGTTCTCCCGGAGTAGTACAAGCCCGGAGTGATGTGGTGGCCTCAAATGAATGCCATGTATCCTCGGCGGATGAGTGTCGCATGCTTCAGAATTTTGGCACTTCGGGGCTTTTGTCTGGTCATTAATCCTTGTGAGACATTGAAACTCCGAATGCATAAGAGTCATCAATCTAAATTTTTCATGGGATCTCCACCATTGAAAATTGAAACTATCTATTTTATTTTATTTCAAGTCCGAAATGGACTACTCTGAATGATGCGTTTTGTGCTCATGGTTGTTTCCTTTGAAAACAAAAAACTTGGATGATCTGTTGTGAGCTCAATCAATGGAAAACAAGATGACCAGTAATTTGAACCAAATCACGATATGTGTTTATCCTTCAAGAAAAAAAGGAAAACTTTGTGCAAATAATCAGTCAAGAAAGACACTAAGGAAAACCAAGTCATTGAACAAAAGGGAAACCGAATTTATCAACCAAAAGAGAAAAATTTTCTAGGAAGGTATGTGGAAAAGAGAGAGACAGGGCATGGGTGCAGACTTAGGTCTAAACAACAACTACATGTGACCCTTAACAACTTCATGTGATAACATTGGCTCCATAGGGGATGGCATGCTCCCTGTGAGCTGCCAAGAACAAGCATCTTTAGTGTCTTATCCTAGGGCTATGGGGTCATTTATTCAAACAAAAAATAAAAAAGAAAAAGTCATATTTACAATTAATGGAAAGCCAATCATGGCTTAAGTAAAATATTTCTTCATAAAGTGCCCATTTACAGGGCCACCAAAAACTTCAAAATCCTCCAAGTTCTGCAATTTATAAGTGTTATTTGAAAATACCTCGGAAATCTTGAAAGGACCAATCCACAAGACTTCAAATTTACCATGTTTGCCTTTGTCTTGCTTGGGTGCATCCCAATAGAGCACTAGATCACCCAGTTGGAAATATTCTTTTCATACCTTCTTGTAAAATGCTTTCTTGATCTTCTATTGTTGGTCTTGTGCTTTGTCAAGTAGTTGCTCCCTAGTCTGTTGTACTTCTAATAGCTCTTATATCCTCCTAACCATATCATCAGGTTCTCCTTGGTAGTGTTGGAGGAATTTTTCCACAGGCAAGGAAAGTTGAGTAGGAAGGATAGCCTCAACCCCATATACAAGCTAAAAAGGGGAAACACCAAGTGACCTCTTTGTTGTAACTCTATCAACCCATAAGTCAAATTTGATATCTGAGTCCCATGCTTTCTAGTTGTCTTCTAACAATTTCTTGATGATCTTTATGAGGCTCTTGTTAGAGGAATATACCAAACCATTTTCTTGGGGGTAGTAAGGAGTAGAATATACTAATGTAATCCCATACTATTCAATGGTTCAGCTTTGAAGGAGGTGACATTGTCAGTAACAATCTTTCATGGACAACCAAATCTTGACATGATATCCTCAAGAAAACTAATGATTACCTTGTGGGAGGAATTCCTTGTAGGAATGGCTTCTATCCACTTGGTGAAATAATCAGTGGAAGTCAAAATCCACCTATGTTGACCACTTGAAGCTAGGTGTATTTCCCCAATGAATTCAAGACCTGTTGACGGGAGAAATTGACCGCTCGTCAACTAGAGGAGTGAATCTAGTCCGGGGTTGTCTACTTAACCCAAGCAATTTGGATTAATCCACTCCGACGGGTTTAGCGGCTCCGTCACCCAATCTAAGTACTAAGAAAGTGAAAAACAAAACTAAAGAAAATAACTTAATGAAAAACACTCGCTGGAAGCTATATACAAATCTAATATATACTTACAGTTTGTTAACTAATATTTACAAAATATCTCTACTTATTATATGTACAATATGATTATATCTCTGATATATGTATAACATTTACAGAATGCAAATTTTGATCTAAATCTGCAAAAATCAAATATGAATTGATTTATGACAGCAAAACTATCATTCAGTCTTTTTTTATAACGTTTATAAACAAGAAACTCAATGGGAAAATGTCTAATTGAAAACAGAGATGAACAGTAAAATGTGTTTACATTACAGGAAATTTCTATATTAATTAAACTAATAAAATGAAACTAGCAAACTAACCTGTAATCGCATCTCCTACTCGTCCTGTGCATAGCATCTAATTTTGTTGTGTGATGAGGCCAACCCGCACCAGATCTTACCAATGCTTCTTGTAAACGCGAAGAAGTAATGATTGAATGCTAATGACAGAACAGGGAAGAGATGTGGCAACAACAATTTTATAATTTGACAAATGATCACATTAAGATAAATCTGGCTGCAAAAATTTGCATATAACTGCTCATTGAATAGAGAAGATTAACCTTCTAATCATCAAATTTGAACAGGGTAATTGTTGTATATAAAATGAGAGACATAAAACATGGACATCATATAAATTCCATCACATCAATCTGTAATAAACCATGATATCTAAAGTAGTCACAATTTAATTACAAATCAAAATGACCAAAACTTGAACAAAAATACAATATATAGAAGCTAAAGTTGTACCAATATCCACTTCCATTCGAGTCTGTCAATCATAAATCCATATTTTCTGCTCCTAGGTAGCGATGGTTATTAGTTCACAAAACAATACACTTATATAGGCTACAGGATGAAAATGTTTCTTGTGGATATCATCAAATTTGTTCCAAACATTGTGGGGGATGCAACCTCCCAGATTCTACTTAACAGCCTATTCTAAAACAACATAAAGAAATAGTATGTTGAGAGATGCCACCAGTGGTTCAAATCTTCTTTAGAAATCGTATGTACCTGAAAACACATAAGAATAAACAATTTTAGATTGTATTTTGGTTATAAAAACAGGAAATTCAAATTTTAGTAACTAGATACAGAATCTCACGATTCTGTAGCTAGTTATAATTATAACTAGAATCGTATTTTATTGAATCAATCAAAACAGACTAGATGTAATCTGTGCAAACAAATCATGTATTCTAAAAAAAACAAAATCATCCTAAAATGATTTTTAAACACCATACCTCATATTAAGGGATTTGACTCAATCAAGCAATCTTTGAATTCATAATGGCAGTCGTTGCTTCCACGTTCTTAAAAACAACAGACCCTGTGGTTTTTTGTCATTTATCATTAGTTTGGGATACGGATTGTAGTCTGTCATTCTCTTTCGTTAGAAAATTCACCTGGCCTTAGAAGGATTTGATCTGAGACTGAAGTAAAGGCACGTCTCTATAATACCTATCGAGCCATGACTGACATTCATTGCATTGCAGCTGAATAGACTGTGTATTAGCAGTGATGGTATTAACAGGTGGGGAATTTTCCATTTGACCTGTAGAATCACTGTTGATTTTGATTCCAGCGAAATCGAGGTTGTCTTTAAGACACAGTGGAAGTTTCGTCACATAATCATAGGGTTTACCAAAGAAAAGTCCATACGAATATGGATATTATTCAGTTAGAAACCATTCAATTTCCGAATCAGAATCCTTGCTTAACATAATTGGGTTTTGGTTTGCATAGGGCTTAGGTTTATTTCGGGCACATCGTGAAACCCAATGTGTGGCTCTTTTACCCTTATAATTGATATCAACATTGCCTTTACACTTTTTCTTTGCAGACTTTTTAACAAACTTAACACCACCTTTGGGATATGAAGCTGGTAGAGTGTCGAGTTGGGTAGTGTCATCATAGGTCGAAGGTTCCACATAGGGTAAGAGCGAAGGAGGAGGGATGGCAGGCTCGACGAGGGTTTTTGTGATGACAGACTTGTCAACCTGTCCTGTTTCTCTGCTAGCAAAACCATTTCTTAACAGGAAGGCATCCCAACAATCACCGTTTAACTTCAACTGATGAACAATAATAATCTTGATCAAACAATGGTGGAATAGGTTGGAATCAAATTTCTTCCTTTGAAAATGCTTTGCCATTTTGTATAAACTTCGAAGGAGAAAATAGGGCATGTTTAGGGGAAAATCAATAAAACTCATGAGCAACTGCAAGTGATATAAGAAAACCAAACCATATCTACCCTCATAGGTAACGAACTATTTGACAATAGCTAACAGATCGTGCCATATAGGTTTTAGAGCTGTAACGGGCATACCTCTGTTGCAGCTGGTCATCTTCCTTTAGGTGAACAATAATGACTAGGGAACCTCTTCAACCTTTGAGTTTTTAAACCACTTTTGTCCCAAGGCTGGCAGACCAGTAGCTTGGCCAATAAAATCTTCGTTTAACTCAAGCTGGACATCTCCTATTTTAGCTCTGCAACCATCGAACGTTAATGAAAATTCCTGAGTGACTGTTAAGTTAAAACCCTCGAAATTTTCCACAAAGACACGCCAGCCATTCCTTTCTAGGTCTTCTCGGGCATTATCAAATGATAACAATGTCTAGACACCATTAGGCTCAATTCTCACTACAGGGGCCATGGCTAACAGTAAAGAATCGATAAGGGATTCGGTGATAGGGTTTGACAGAACAAGGACGGCGCCATTGCCCGAGCTTCCCCAACACAATGTGAAAAGAGCTCGAAATGGTAGGCAAGAACGTTAATGCTATGCATGCGAGGAAAGTCGAGTAGATCGAGGCCATGCAAAAACATTATACCAGGCTGTACTCGGAATGACACCTCGGTGTAATGGTACACATAAAAATCATAACAGTTGAAAACCATCATATGTAAATCCACGATTCAATCAAAAAATCAATATATCAATTGAATCAAAGTTTTTTATAAATTAAAATCATATTAACAATAGTCAAATTCTAAATGGGTGGTGGTTTAATACATATGTAACCAAGGTGTGTTTGAGACTAAGGGGTGATAACCATGGAAACAACCATGTTCATGATAAAATAAGACAAGTAGATGATAAACCATATGAACATTAACCCTTTGATGAAATCAAACATGAATTCCAGCTGTGATTTTTCACGCTTGCAGTCGTGAAAATGAAATCGAAAATTAGGTACACAAAAAGCGATGGATAATGGTGTCATTTAATGAGAAAGGTTGCGAAGAGTAATGAGAATTCAAAAACCCTATGTAGGCAGTTTGTAAAATAGAGATTATATTATGGCTTCCAACAATGGTGACACACTGGTAGAAGCAGTTATCTCTGCCAAACGAACAAGTCCAGATTAGGATAATCAGAAAAACTTCAACTCGAAAACAACCAAGAAACTGTTTGAACATCATTATCAATCATAAAAAGTTCCAGTTGTAGATTGCTTGTTATTTTAAAATATGAAAACCGATGACAATCTCGAAAAAAGAGAGTCACGATGTTAAGTTTAAAATCTCCAATACTGTTGACAAAGCCTCTACTACCAGCAGGCGTCCATAGCCTCGACAGGGGTGCCATTTAACCCACTCCAATATCTGTGTCCTGCCAAGAAGTTCCATATCAGAATGAAGGACATTAAAGGTCAAAAGATTCCATATCCAAGAATTTTCATATACCTGACATTGCTTTGTTGCCAACGGGCCTGTTCAGTACCCCGGCGAAGTTATCTTGGCGTCATGCATGCATTTACCCACTGCCAGCAAACCTGTTCAGTATCCCGGTGGGTTTACAAGCACTTCTCACAGCTCTTTGAAGATTTATTTAGTTTTAAAGATATTTAATCGAGCGGGGTGATGCTGAAGATCCTGATATTTTGTACATATTCTAATAAATTACATACCTTGAGAGAATTTTTTAATTGTCCTTCATTAAGATATAGAGATAGTTTGTTTATAAACTGACCTTCGAAGGCGGGGAGATATCTCTGAGTTGTTCTCTTAAGGAACAGGGACAGCGTAAGAAGAAATTTTTATGGATGATCGTGAAAAGCTTCAGTTACAGATTGAAATCAAGAAACGCTTTTCAAACAACAAGCTTTCTTTAACATGGTCGCAAACTTCAGAAAAATATCATAATTGATGTTTTAACAATCTTCAGTAGTCATTTCAGAGGAGAAATTTTTCTATTCTCTTTGTCTGAAACAGTTCATGATGCAGGCATGTGTATTTCAAAATAAAAAATGGTAAGCATAAGGGGGAAATCAAAGAAAAAAAAAACCAAGCAAAACAAACATATTTGCACAGTGTACATGGGAGTTTCATCAGGTGAAATACCTTTTTAGAGCTTGGCCATTCACTGGATAGGTGTTTGGCTGTCCCTCTAAATTTTGTAATCGGAAGGAGATGGGACCCAATTTCTCAGCAATCAAGAATGGTCCTAGCCACAAGTTCTGAAACTTTGTATGCTCTCCTTTTCCCTCATGCGGTTTGTCCCATTTTAGGACAAGGTCACCTACCTCAAAATTTCTATCAGAGGCAGAATTGGAATCAAACCAGCTTTTAACAACAAGTTGATGTTGATCCAATTTCCATTTCGCTTGATCCCTCACTTCTTCTAATTTTAACAATGCGTTAATTCGATTCTCCAAAGGGGGACAATCCTCTTCTTGTATTTTCTGCGATAGCTTCAGAGAGGGAAGGAGAATATGTGGTGGCAGAATTGCTTGTCTGCCATAAATAAGAAAGAAAGGTGAGTTACCCACAGCAGTTTTTGGAGTGACTCTATCAGCCCAGATTGTGTTTAACATTGCATTATGCCAATTTTTATGGTTTTCAGAGTTCGTTCTCTTGATAATTTTGATCAGATTTTTATTAGTTGATTCTGCCAATCCATTTCCTTGAGGGTAATAGTTGGTAGTTTTATCACTCCAGGAAACTCTCCTAGGCTGTAAGTCGGAGATGCCTAGTAACTAACTCTTTTTGGAAATATTTTCTTAATATTTGATATGATTTGTGGATCAAGATGAATATCTAGGGGCTAGACTGTGTTTTCAAGACTGTCTAGAAATAAAAAATCTCACAAGGCCTTCTAGCCATGCAGTCAGACAAAGTTTGATTAAATGGGGAAGAAAGCAGCTATTACACCATATTATACTTCATACCAACAAGCACAATGGGTTTAATAACCAAAGAAATAACTTATGATCATCAACTAAAACAATTAACCAGTGAGATGACAGTCACTGCAAATTGAATGAGCATCAGCAAAGAACTTTCACTCATAAACTATAAGAAAACAGAGGAGGAAAATCTGACCACACAACTGAAGGAAGCTTGAAAATTTTTCATATAATAAGAATAAGTCTGCTGGTTACAGAGACAGCATCATAGTACCCAAAATCGAACCCCCTAGAGCTCCAAATGTCTTTGGCTTTATAGCCTCTTACAATCAATTTCAGATCCTAAAACAATGGATCTGATATTCTAAAAATAGAAAGTCAAAACTAATTCACAAAAGATAAGG
>JZKD02S0933337.1:777176-870215 GCA_000966675.3 Picea glauca
AACACCATACCGGAGTTTGGCCAAGTCATCTGTAATGTTGTAGAGAGAGAAATAATGTTCCATTTGGGTGACCCAACCAGTGGGGCCTGAGCCATCAAATTTGGTTACATCCACCTGCGGGAGGCGTATGTCCCATTGAAAGTGATGGGACTGAAAGGAATGGGAAGAAGTTTCACCTTCAGTCTTTGGATGTGCATCAGGAAAAGATTCATTGGTAGGGATCTTGAGTTTGGTGCAGAGTGATGCAAAGACAAATTCAATTTGGGTGGTCAGTTCGTGTTTGACTTCCACCATTGCGGACTATACGGCTACATTTACGGATGCATTTACAGATGCATTTATGGTGGTATTGATGGATGCATCACGGGAGGCAATAGTAGCACTGAGTTGTTTCACTTCTTGTTGGGTATCAAGGAAACCAGATTGCAAGGTGTTGAAGTGAGACTCTAGTTCTTGGCTACGGGTATGGGCCATGAGGATGGGTGAACTGAAAAGGGAGCGGGCTGGGTCAGAAATTTTTGCAGAAAAATGATATGGATGAATGTGATAAGGGAGAAGAGGTGAATCTAATGGAATATGTCTCAAATAATGGTGAAAAAATTTCCAGACTTTGTTTTTTTACAGCTATGGGGTTATACTTTGGTCTGAAGAATGTTGTAGTGATGAAATCCCCAAATTCTTAACCAGAAAGAAATGTGTATTTACTTGGCAACCCGAATATAGATGCGTGGTAATAGATCTCGCCGGTTTAATTTGTTTATGTTTATGTTTATGTTCCCCAAGGGTTATGTATTCAAGGGTTTTTCCTATGCTATAGCACTCTGATATATGTGCAGGGTCCAATAGTAGTACTCGGCCGAATATCTCAGGGCACTAACTAAGGAGGATAGACCATACCCTTAGCCATACTACTTGACTACCCAGGTACTAGAGAGTATCTTCCCGAGTGTTGTTCTCAGTGACACTATAGCAGTCCGGCGGCTTATAGGTTTATCTAAAGAGGGCTTCAGGAAATCTAGGTTGATCCATACATAGGTGATGTCTGATGCACTACCACTCGAAGGGGTACCAACAGGGGTTACAAGGGTGGCCAACAGATGTGCACTTAAGAACCACTTGTATTTCCTGCGTGTATGAATCCCTCAACCATGGGTTTATGTGTGTAACGACATATCTCTGTGGCTTAAAGACGCCAGAATACGTCTCTACCCTGGAAAAAAAAAATACCCACAATTTTTGCCAAGGAAAGTGCTCTGATACCACTTGCAAGATACCAAATATATAAAATATGTAGAATAGAAACAAAATGGTAGAAATGGTAGAATAACAGTAAAATATCCAGCATAATCTTCACAATAACACTGAAATGATATAAGAATAGCAATAGAAATAGCACTTTGATTCATAAAGAAATGTTCACAGGCCTCTTCGAGGGGGCAACCTCCAATCGAGCAGCGCTCTATTACAATAATCTTCAAGATAGGGTTTTCATACCCTCGACCCTTATTTATACTAAATATGTATATTAAGAGAAACATCTAGAGGAAGATCCTTCTAGAAGCGGAAGCTTCTATTAGGTCTTCTTACATCCGCCTTATTCTATTTTATTGAAAGGCCTTATTAATATTGACCTTTATTACATCTGAATACATTGATTTGCCTATGTGGGGGTTAGGACCTTAACAGTCAGGATGGATAAGTATCTCTTTCACTGAGGCTAAAAGGACATATGAAAAAATATTTGAATGCAAAACATATACTCTGAAATCCTTGAGGGCTTTGACCAAAGCATAAGCCTTCTTTTCCATGATATCATATCTCATTTCTGCATCCCTCAATTCTCTATTGAAAAAGGAAATAGGTTGCTCTAGCCCCTCTGTATTTTTCTGTAGCAAAACAACATCCAATGTGTCAAGTGAGGCAAAGGAAAATATCAAAAACTCCCTGGAATAGTCAGGGATGATGAGAACAGGTGCTTCAGTCAAGGCCTTTTTGATATTATCAAAACATTCTCAAGCCTCAGTATTCTATTTCACTTCATTTACTTTCCTAAGCATGGTTGTAATGTACTTCACTAATTCAACAAAGTTAGAGATGAACCTTCTTAGAAAATTGATTTTCCCAAGAAAGACTGAACTTATTTCTTGGATCTAGGAAAATATAAGGTCTGGATGGCCTATACTATGCTTGGATAATTTCTTACCCCTTTTGTTGATACAATGTGCCCCAATAAATTACCTTCCTTCATAGAAAACAAAGAATTCTTAGGATTGAGAGACAGACCAAACTTTGTGCTCTTCAAGAAGACCTTTTTCAAATTATGATAATTCTCTTTATCGGATTTTGAGAACATTGTAATGTCATCTAGATATATGACTACAAACTTGTCCTTCTCCCCAGTGAAGGAAATTTCCATTGCTCGGCGCTCGTTGAAAGGTCGCTCATGCATTCATCAATCCAAAGGGAATTTTAGCATACATGAATGTGCCCCAAGGAATATTGAAGGTTGTCTTCTCTCTATCTTCAGGCAAGATAGAGATCTGATTATAGCCAGAGAATCCATCAATCATAGACATCCTAGATGAACCAGTCACTCTCTGCAAAATGTGCTCCATCTTTGGAAAGGGGTAATTATATTTTTTAGAGCTTCTATTCAAATTCCCAAAATCAACACAAAGTCTAATTTCCCCATGTTTCTTCCTCACAGGGACCAAGTTAGCCACCCACTCAGATTATCTCAAAGGAATGATTATTTTGGCATCCAATAACTTATTCACTTTTTTTTCCATAATAAGCAACATCATGGGATTTATTTGTCTGTGTTTCTGCCTAAAAGGCTTGGGCTCCTCTTTCAAAGGGATCTTATGTTCAATGATGTTTGTGTCATATTTTCTTAAATCTTCATATTTCCAGGAAAACACATTAATAAACTCCCTTGAAATCTTAACATACTCTACATGTTGTTCCTTTGACAATTTTCTAGACAATTTAACATACTTTGGATCCTCATCTGTACCTAAATTGCATTTAGTCACATCAACATTTTCAGTTGAACATTTAACTTTTACAAAAACATCATTTGTGTCAAACAATCTCTCCAAGGGGGCTAGTCCTTTTGGAATATGGTTACTAGGAAACTGAACAATATGATGGTCAACAATTTTATTCAGAAAAATATCAACATGAGGGATTTTTCCAGTATCATTATCTTGATCAATATGTAAGGCAAAAAACTCATCCACAATCTCAAGAAATATTTTTATCTCAAGATCATCCTAAAAAAACTTCCAATGTTTGACATTGTCAGGTATAGAGGGTCTATACTTCACTTCCACATCATATTTGAGTTTAGGGGGAAAGGAAATTTGAAATTACTTGTTGAAACAACCAAGGAATCTGCTATAGTGTTCTCCTCTTTTGGAACAAATGAGATATTAAAATCTAAGAAGAAACTATCAACAATATCAAAAAATTCATTTTTTTAAGTCCTTAACCTGGGGTGTTTAGGTTGATATAGATTTTTGACTTGGTGAACAATTATTTCAGCATCTCCAAACATTGTTATCTCTTAAATCTTCATGTATTTAGCAGCCCTCAAACCCAAAACAAGATCCTCATATTATGCCACATTGTTTGTAGTTTCAAGTTCAATTTTGTAAGACAAAGATATGGTCTCTTGGGTAGGGGAAATAAAGACTACCCCAGCACCAACACCCTCCTTAGAAGAGGCTCCATCAAAAAACATCCAAACAGAGGTATTAGGAGGAGGACCTTCACAAGAGGTAAGAGGTTTTCTTCTAATTTCAATAGGTGGTTGAGGAGCATCAGTGAGTTGTAATATATTGAATCCTAAATCAGTGTCAACTGCAAAAATAGGGTGGTTGGTAGGATTTTCTTCATCACTGATGATGTAAGCTAGTTTTGCCTCCCTATAAATCCTTCTATGTTCTCCCCCAAACACAGGAATGGTGGCATATGAAAGGTCCATCTGCAAATTTCTCCCTAGTATTTTGATCCAATATCTTGACAAGAGCATCCCAAACTTAGGGAGGACATCATCTACCACAATATACAGGACCACACTTTTCATTGGCAATTGGAACAAGGTAAAAATGAAGTATTTAATAACCTCGAGACACTTCACCTTCCCAGAATCAAATGAGAATAGGTCATGGTAAGTTTTTTTAATTTCCAACCCAAGCTCATCCATGACAGTTTTAGGCATGAGGTTATGAGATGCCCCTGAGTCCATCAAGCAGTTGTGCAACACTTTGTCATGAATGTTTAATGATGTGTAGAAAGAAGGGGAATATTCATCCCTATCCCTATTTATTTGATCTCTTTGGAGGACCCGAGGGGCATTATTTGGTCTTTTAAAATTACCTCTATTATCATCATTCTGTGCGTTCCTATAGTTTTGTTTTCCTTCAAGTTTCAACTTCTCCATTTCAGCAGAAAGTGATTTTATCAACTTTGTGATTTCATCAACTTGAGGGTGGACAACAGAGGATTCTTAGGTTGAAGTTGCAATCGTACCTTTCCTTCTATTTCTATCATATTTTCCCCTAAGTTTTTCAGTTGCCAATATGTTAGATTCTACTTCCAAAGATGCATCTTTCATATGAGCTAGAGAGGTAGATATTTTTTCTCTCAACAGGAGGAAAAACTTCGGGTCAAAAGAATTGGCATAGGTAATGTTGGTAGAGGTTTATGTAGGCTTTATTTCAGTGGGAATCTTATTGTATATTTTATTAAGTATTTTTGAGAAATCTAAAACAGATTCCCCCTGTTTCCCCTTAAGTGACCCAAATTTTGTAATGTAATAAAGAAAATCATTTTTATCCCCCCAATGCCTCAAGAAAGCATCATCCAAAGCTTCAATCCCAGCAATAGATCCAGGAGTCAAAACCCTAAACCATTTTCTATCCTCAGCATCAAGGCTCTGTACAAATAACCTCATCCATACATATGCATTCTCAATATTAAGATTATTTGCATAACTATAAAAATATGCAAGGTGTTATTTTGCAGTTACGTCTTCCTCCCCTATGAATTTGGGCATGTACTTAAGGTATTCTCCAACTGGGAGAGAATTCATAGGATGAGGTAAAATAAGAGGGGCATACATAGCAACCACTATGGCATCCATCCTATTTCTAGGAAGGTTAGCACCTGCCATTGGGTTGTGAACTGTAGCAGAAAAAGGGGGAGATGGAGTTTTGATAGGTACAACTGCAGCTTGGATTTTTGGAGAAAGAGAGAGATTGGATGGAGAGGTTTCAGTTTTCAGAGGAAGAGGTTGAGTCTTGGAGGAATATGGTATAGGGTCCAAGGAAAAATAGGTTTCCTCCTCTTTAGTCACAACAAATTTGATAGGAGGAGGAATAGGGAAGCCTAAAGAAGGAAAATATTCTAAGATCTCAAGTCTAAAACAGCTTACAACATCATGAGAGGCAAGGGTTTCAAAACTTTCTTATTTCAATTTTGGGCTAAAATAAGAGTATTCAATGTGAAAATTTTCAAAATACAAATTTCTAGAAACTTCAGCAGAGGGTAAAAGAGGATAATTGGATATAACTACTGGAGTTTTAAAAGTAGAATCATGTAAATGACTAGAAGTACCTGGAATAGCAGATGAAAGGCCTTCTTGAGAATCCTTTCCTTTCTTGATAATCTTCTCTAGGTCATATTCAAGCGTTTCCAGAGGTAGTGTGGAGTAGACCTCGTGTGTATGTCTTTGGGAGCCACAACTGAAACAATGGATTCGTCAGGTGCAAGTTGTAATCTTCAATGTACCGATTTCTAATGCACCTTCATAATCAGTATTACTTTGTTGTTCAATCCTAGGGAAAATTTTTCAATTCGTTCCCGGAAACGACACCAAGAATGTTAGAACCGAGAATGACCCTCAGATTGCAAGAGGATAATCCTAGTACCCATCAAAAGGTTTGTGAATGTAAATTAATGATTAAAGGTCAAATGGAGAAATCTCAGCATAAGAATGTTTTAACACGGAAATCTGCGCTAGCATGAATAAGAAAATGATGTGTTGATTAAATTTAGTCAATGGTTTAAGGATAAATGTGAATAGAAGGAAGACTTAGTGAGGAAGGTGGATAGGTCTGCTATAAGCATTAGGCCTTCAAGCAGCTAGGAGAAAAAAAACTCAGTCACAAGAACTTCTTGAACTTAAAGTTTAAAACACTGAATAATATTCATAGAAGAATTATAATCAAACATCCATTATAAAAAAACCACAACATATCATATGGATCATCCAATCATGAGAATTTCAGAATAATAAGAAACAATATGATGAAAGGAAACTGACTTCTATTAATGAGAATGTCTCAAGTCTCATGCATAACCAAAGAACAACTATGTTTAGTCGAAATATTACAAAAAAGGGAGCTCTTCTCAACCATATGAACCTCTCATATCATTCATATAATGTATTTATAATCAAAATAGTAGATAATAGCTAGGGGTGAAAGCTAGCCTTCCTATCCTAGGATTCTCCACAAAAAGCTACAAGTCTAACATATGTATCAACGGATCTAACAAACTGCTAAAATAAAGGAGTATGTTGGCAACCATTCTAACAAAAAATGAATGACATGTCTTGTTGTAATATTATATATATAAAGTATGCAGAACATAAATAAATAGCTAGAAATGGAAAATTAACAACAATATAATCAGAACAACACCACAATAATACCCAAAATGATACCAAAAGAAAACCAGAAAGAACACTTCGATTACTGAGAGAAATGTTCACTTTCCTCTTTGAGAGGGAAACCTCCAGCAGAGAAGAGATCTATTACAATAATATCCAAGACAAAAGTTATCATACCCTCGACTCATATTTATAATAAATATGTCTATCGAAAGAACCATCTAGAGGGAGATCCTTCTAGAAGCGGAAGCTTCTATTAGGTCGTATTACATTGGACTTATTATTCCTTATCGCTAGGCCTTATTAATATTGACCTTTATTACATGGAAATATATTATTCTACCTGCATGAGGGGTTAGGTCCCTAACATGACCTCCCCCTTAAAAACAACCTTGTCCTCAAGGCTTGGTATGGGGAAATTGTTGCAAAATAGTAGTTGGTTCCCAAGTGGCATCTGTTGGAGTTGTATCTTTCCACTAGACTAATACTTTATTGTTGGTGCACTTATGCAGATGACGCTCATGCTGGTCCAAAACTTCTTTTGGTTATATCCAAATGGGGCCTTCTTTTCCCAACTCAGGAAGGATGGTTTCGATTTGGAAATTAGTTCCAATCACCTTCTTTAAGCAGGAAACATGAAAAATAGGATGGAGCTTTGAATGACTGGGAAAAGCTAACTGATAGACCACCTGTCCCACATGCTTGAGAATTGTATAAGGACCATAAAATTTGGGTGCCAGTTTCTGACATTGGTCAGCCTTTAGGGAATTTTTCTTGTAAGGTTGTAGTCAAAGAAACACCTGATCTCCTTCTGCAAATTTACGTTTAGAGTGACCTTGATTTGCTTGTTGCTTCATGCAATTTTGGGCCATGACCAAATTCTCTTTGAGGGTACGGAGAATATCCTCTCGAACTGTAAGCATTTGGTCAACTACCTTGACCTTCGAGACACATGGAAAATATGAGATAACTGAAGGTGGATTTTATCCATATACCACTTTAAAAGGAGTCATGTGGGTAGTTGTATGGTACGAAGTGTTGCACCACCATTCAGCTAGTGGTAACCATTGAGCCCACTGATGTTGCCTTTCGGATGCAAAATTTCGAAAATATGTTTCCAAACAATTTTTGACAACTTCAGTTTGGCCATCAGTCTGAGGATGATAAGTTTTGTTGAGATGCAATTGGGTGCCTTGTAGCTTGAACATGTATTTCCAAAAATTGTTGGTGAAAGTTGGGTCGTGATCATAAACAATAGAATGCGGTATGCCATGAAGCTTGAAGACCTGATCCATGAAAATTTGAGCCACATTGGATGTTGTAAATGGGTGTTGAAGAGCACAGAAATGAGCATACTTGGAAAGATGATCAACTACCACCATAATGACTGATTTATTTCCCGATTTAGGTAATCCGACAATAAAATCCATAGAGATATCTTGCTAAATAGCAGGTGGAATTAGAAGCGATTGGAGTGTGCACAAAGATTTTACTGTTTCTCCCTTGTTTCATTGACACACATCACATTCAACCACATAATTACGAATTTCATGTTACATACCATCCCAAAAAAAAGAGCGTTTGACCTGATCATAGGTTTTGGTAAACCCGGAGGGCCCAGTTGTGGGTGTAGAATGAATCTCAGAAAGTACCATGGATTTATTTTTTGACTGTTTACTTAAATACAAACGGACTTTGTATCGAATATCCTCATTGAGCCAAGAGTACCCTGGGGAAACTGGAGAATTAGACTGCAATTGTTGTATCAGATGCGAAATTTTGGGATCATGTAGCCATTCTTGACGAACAGCTTGGAGCCAATTTGGGACAATGAAGGAGAGATAAAAAAGGGACCCTTCACATTAATATTTTCGAGAAAGTGGATCAGAAACCACATTGTCTTTTCCTTTCTTGTAAATGATCTCATAATCATATCCAAAGAGATTAGTCACTCATTTTTGTTGCTTGGAGGAGGAAAGGAATTGTTGTAGAAAATACTTAAGGCTATGATGATTTGTCTTACTTTGGAAGCGTTTCCCCAATATATAAGGGCACCAAAGATCCACAACATGTAGAATAGCCAACATTTCCTTTTCATAGATTTATTTTCCCACATTTATCTCTGACAATTGTTTGTTGGTAAAGGCTAAAAGACAACCCTCTTGCATAAGGACAGCGTCAATTCCTTTCCCGGAAGCATCACATTCCAGGACAAAGGTCTTTGCAAAATCAGGAAGAGCTAGGACTAGATTGGTTCACATGGCCATCTTCAAGGTTTGAGAATCTTGAGTATATGTTGGATTCCAAGTGAAAGAATTATTTTTAAGGAGTGTAGTGAGAGGCGTCGCAATATTTCCATAATTCTTAACAAACTTGTGATAATAACCTGTTAAACCCAGAAATCCTTGTAAGCTTTTTAGAGTCTTTGGGTAAGGCCAATCTTGCATAGCTTCAGTATTTTTAGGATCCACCCTGATGTCGGCCTTTCCCACAAGATGACCCAAGTACTTTACTTCCAAGGCACCAAAAGCACATTTAGATTGTTTGAGGAAAAGTTGGTGTTGAGAAAGTAGATGGATAATTTGATCCACATGAGCAAGATGGTATGTCCAGGTTTTTTTATAGATGATGATATCATCAAAGAAGACTAACAAAAACTGACAGAGAAAAGGATGGAAGATATTATTCATGAGGCTTTGGAAAGTGGAGGGAGAATTACACAAGCCAAAGGGAATGCACAAAAAATCACAGTGGCCCTAATGAGTTATAAAGTAAGTCTTAGGAATGTCTGCTTCTTTTATACGAATCTAGTGGTAGCCTAAATGAAGATCAAGTTTAGTAAAGAACTGGGCACCACTCCATTCATCCAAGAGGTCATCAATGAAAGGAATGGGAAATTTGTATTTAATGGTGAGTTTGTTGAGGGTGCAGAAGTCAGGAAACATGCGCCAAGAACCTTCTTTCTTAAGGACCATGACCACAGGAGAAGAGTAGGGGCTCATACTAGGGCAAATAACACCTATGTTGAGCAGTTCTTGAACCATTTTCTTAATTTCATTTTTTGGGGAAAAGGGGTGATGACAGGGACAGATATTAGGAGGAAGGATTCCTGGGACAAGTGGAATGGAATGATCATGAAAACCACTGGAAGGAAGGAGTCCCTGGGGAGTGGAAAAAACCACTTGATATTTAGAAAGGATGGATTTGAGGTCCGACAGAACAGAGGGTGTCTTAGTGGCTTGGATGGCATGGAGTTAGGAAATAATTCTACAATGACCTTTTTTGAGCAGCTTTTCCATGCGATGGGAACTAATGATCTCCGGGGAACTGACAGTGATTCCTTGGAACTTGTATTGTTGGCCCTCTTGGTCAAATTGCATGGTTAATTCCTTAAAATCCATGATAATGGGACCCAAATTCCTTAGCCATTCTACACCCAACACAATGTAACAACTGCCCATGTTGATAGAAAACATATGATATTTCATATGGTAGTCACCAATTTGGAGATGCACATTTTCACAATGCCCTCCACATTTCATGGACCCACCATTGGCAATCATGATTTGGATATTATGGATTGAATGGATATAGAAATTAGTTTCTTGGGAAATGCGACGGTGAATAAAATTATGGGTTCTTCCACTATCAACAAGAATGATGACCTTCCTATGCTTGATGTAACCAATTATCTTGAGGGTTTAGGGAGCAGAGAATCCAGTAAGAGAATTTAGGGAAATGATTGATTCTACTTTGGGAGGGTCTGAGGGAGGGGTTATGTCAGTGGATTCAAGTGACACAGACATAAGGGGAGCCTCAACATCCTCTTCTGAAACATCCTCCAAGCTGGCCATAAAAATATTTTGTTCCTTACACTTGTGTCCTGGAAAATATTTGTCATCACAATTATAATAAATACCTTTGAGTTGACGTTCATCCATTTCGGCCCTGGTCAATTTCTAGATCTTTAGTGGAGTAGAAGGAGGAGTGGGAGTGATTGGTTTAGTGTGAGGAATAAAGGAGGGTTTGCAGTTTTGAGAAGAGAAAACACAGTGTGCTTCCTTATCTCTTTTAGTGGCATCCACCCAACTCTGAGGCTGAGCCATGAGGACATGATCATGAATTTCATCCTTGAGGCCACTGATAAAACAATATCAGAAAAAAGCACCAGACATTCCCTCTATCCGAAAATCCAGTCGCTCAAAAGAAGATATAAATTTTTCCACTGTGCCAAATTGTTTCAACTTTGTCAAACAGCCTAAATGGTTGGTTTCAGTGTCAAAGAGTTCATAAATCTCTGCCACAAAGTGTTTCCAAGACACGTACCCTTGGCGAGTAGTTTTTCTCCATTGCCACCATTTCCAATGTTCTTGATATAGATGGATAACACCATACCAGAGTTTGGCCAACTCATCCGTAATTCCCTACAAAGAAAAATAGTGTTCCATTTGAGTTACCCAACCAGTGGGATCCGATCCATAAAATTTGGTCACATCCACATGTGGAAGGCGTCATTCATGCTGCAAGTGATGGGGCTGAAAATTATGGGAATGAGAGGAAGTTTCACCTTCGGTATGAAAAGGGGGGTCAAATACGGGAAGATCTATAGGGATATGCAGCTTGGTACAGATCATCATAGTGATAGATTAAAGTTGGGTAGTAATGTCTTGTTTGATATCGTCTTTGAGTTCCGTGATTGAGGCAGTTATGGAGAACTGCATCCTTTGACTGATGGTGGCAATATTGGCACTGATCTGTTGCGTTGATGGCAGATGAACAACAATATAATCAAAACAACACCACAATAATAACAAAAATGATACCAGAAGAACATGAGAAAGAGAACTTTGATTACTGAGAGCAATGTTCACTTGCCTATTCAAGGGGGAAACCTCTAGCAGAGAAGATCTCTATTGCAATAATATCCAAGACAAAAGTTCTCATACCCTCGACTCTTATTTATACTAAATATGTCTATCAAAATAACCATCTAGAGGAAGATCCTTCTAGAAGTGGAAGCTTGTATTAGGTCTTCTTACATTGGACTTATTCTTCCTTATTGTTAGGCCTTATTAATATTGACCTTTATTACACATAAATATATTAGTCTACCTACGTGATGGGTTAGGTCCCTAACACTTGCTTCTTGGGTGCATCTTCTCCAGTGCCATGTGTCCTCCAAGCTCGTATGTTGATCTCCAACTACCACTTGTTGATCTTTGGTTCCCTCCAAACCATCAAAGTCAAGAGGAAGTAATGAATTCAAAACCTCTGACTGTAATGGTCAGTTCATAGCACCCTTCTTCCTATTTTCTTTGTGATGGATTGGTCACATTCTGTTAGCGTTATGCTTCTCCTCGTGAATTTCCTTTGATGATTTGGCTTAATGCCTATTTTTTTGCCACACACTACTCTCAAATTGGACCCTATATAAGCACGTGATTGTCGAAGTTGTCAAGGACAGTTTGGATCCACATCGCTCCGACTCCCGCAATCCACCACCAACTTCCATGTACCTCTCTAGTTAAACCATGGTTTCGATTATGGGATCACTCTAGGATGTTAATGTTCGAGCACTTTTTGTCTCTGCAATGAAGTGTGCTCATCGAGCTTGTTGCAATATGCGATCTGGGAACGCCCAGTTTTATTTCCACACGCTGCTCTCAGATTGGACCCTATATAAGCACACGATTGTGGAAATTGTCAAGGGCGGTTTGGATCCACACCGCTCTGAATTATGCAATCCACCACCAAATTCCACGTACCTCTATAGCTATACCATGGTTTCGATTGTGAAATCGCTCTAGGATTTTAACGTTTGAGCATGTTCTGTCTCTACAATGAAGTGTGGTTGTCGATCTTGTTGCAATATGTGATCTAGGTAAACCTGTTATTTTAGCATCCTTACTAAATTTTATCTGTCTACCAACTCTAGGATCCTTTTAGACATGTTTAGAGATGGAACCAATTTTGGTGTTTGGGAGCTTTGGATGCTGAGAAGGAATACCTCCCGGAGGACAGTCTCCCGAATATGACATGGTGGCATGACGTCATTGTGTTGACGTGTCATGGAAAGAAGGGTGATTGTCATGTGTCTCAACTAATGGTTTCCACGTGCTTCAGAACTTTGGGCTTTAGAAGTTTCGGATTGTGAAGCATGAAGTTCTCCTGAAGTAGTATGGGCCCGAAGTGATGTGGTGGCCTGAAATGACTGCCATGTGTCCTCGACGGATGAGTGTCACGTGATTCAACACTTTGGCACTTCAGGGATTTTTTCTAGTCGTTGAGCCTTGCACGAATTTAAAACTCAAAATGCACGAGAGTTCTTAATATGAACTGTCCATGGGATCTCCACCGTTGAAAATTGAACCTGTCTGTTTTCTTATATTTCAATTTTTAAATGGACTTCTCTAAATGTTGAATTTTTTGTTGATGGTTGCTTCCTATGAAAACAAAGGACTTGGACAACCTATTGTGAGCTCAATCAATGGAAAACAACATGACTAGTAATTCGAACCAAATCATGATATGTTTTTATCCTTCAAGAAAAATAGGAAAACTTTGTGCAAAGAATCAGTCAAGCAAGACACTAAGGAAAACCAAGCCATTTAACAAAAGGGAAAACAACTTTATCAACCAGAAGAGGAAAAAATTCTACGAAGGTATGCAGAAAAGAGAGAGATGGGGCAGGGGTGCAGACTTAGGTCTTAACAACAACTACATGTGACCCTTAACAACTTCATGTGATAACAAAAACTACAAAGTCCTTTAACTTGACAATAGAAGGAGATATTATCTATATCCTATCACCCCAATCCGTGATGATGACATAGTAGTTTTTCAATCCTCAAGAGATATCCCATTTATCCACTTGTAGTTGAAATTTCATCTTATTTTATGTCATAGTGTAGGTCTACTTAGGGAGAAAAGTTAATAATTCCCAAACTCAACTTCAATTGAAGGTTTGTCGGGTTGTTTCATGCCTGCACACATATTTATTAACGATGGAGGGTTGAAGACCCATGATTCATCCAGAGTTGACCAACAAAAACCCCAAGGCATTGACATATCAATCCTCAGCCAAGACTGAGAAAGGTCTCACCTGGGATGCCATGGGGATCACAGAGACCATAGGGTCTTGTCTCAGAGATGAATGACTAATCGCATAGAGTTCCATTGAGGATTTCATTCATGTTATTCATTGCAACTTATTTAACACATGAAAAAGGATAATAGAAACAAAAAATTCAATCAGACACATAATTGACACCTCAAAGGTTCAAAATCACTCCATCTTTATTATCATTCTCATTCAATCCTTCACAGACGTACATTAAAAAATTTGTATAATGACAACAAAATAGTATTTCTCTTATCTAATGGCCCAATATTACATCACAAGTGCCATGTGATTTCTTTAGACTCTACAAGTATGAAAGACATGGACTTACAACCAAGGGCATTACATCATATATTCTCATAGAGATATTAACAAAAACAATACCCATGGCTATCACAGTAGAAATCCATACACTAACAAGTGAGCTAACTCTCTTTTTGTTGTCATTTCTTCTTTTTATATTCTTCTTTGTTCTGGCGCTTTGTCGATTTTATTTTTCCCCACTCGTTCCTCCAACTGCTAGTGTTGCACGCTTCTTTCACCTACCTTAATTCCATGTTGCCTTGATGGAATCAAGGCATTCTTAACTACCTGGACAACTCATATTATTTCTTCTCCACACTCCCTTGTGTTGCTAGTAGTAATCATTCAAGGAGATTTCTAAAAGATTATTTTCTTGATTCTGGTGTGCATGTAGTGTCTTCTTGATTTCTAGCACACATCACAAAACTCAGACTGAGGCACAATTGGTATAACTCAAATTGGAGTGAAAATAATGACACTTGATATGGCACGCATACCTCTCATTACCCCTTGTGAAACTTCTTGAGTGCGCAAAAAAATGGAATGAGCATTCACAACTTTGTTTGTGTGTGTGCATGATATTTACCCAAAAAATTGGGTTCCAACAAGCCCCCACAATTATTACTTGGATCATCCTCAAGCCAATTTCCTAAGAGAATGATCGATTCCATGGACATAAATGTGTTCGTGAATTCCTGCATGAACTAAAATTGTTGATTATATTCATTAAGGGTGCCTTGGAGTTCCTGGGTGAGCTAAAAAAACACATGAGCATAGGTTGTTGTGACCTAGTGAACTATCAGGTCAGTTGCATTCATTTTATCAATCAAGGGGCTAGTAGAAACCTAGACAATTTGTATATGTGTCAATCATTCGACAACACCTTGTTGGATTTCCTCTTCCATGACACATAATGGAAGTAGAGCCATTGCAGCCCCCTGGTCATCACAAAGACAGATGGACACATTATGAAAAGTACATTCAAACATAATATAGTCATCATACATGTCCATAATGGTGTGTGAGATGTGCATTTGTGAACCAGTTACATGAATCAGTTGTTGGTACCAGCTTTAAAAAGTGTTTTCATGGGATTGTTGGATGGTAGGATCCCTACTTTTGTGTAATGGAATAAATCAGGGGGCATTGAATACATGTCCCTTCCAAAAATTTTGTTCAAAAAATAGAGGGGGGCCTCCAAAGCACCATGGTGAGGAGAAGTAATATCCAACTATAATGAAAATATTTCCTAGAGTTATGGGCATCTAAACAATCATCAATGAACTCATTAAGTACATAATGGTCCCATGCCATCTGGACACCTGCTAGGCACCACTCATCTGCAATAACTACCCCGAATGGACACTCCTCCTTCACACAATTGCATAGGATATTATAGGTGATCAACTGAGTAGAAAATTGAACGAGTCAGCAATTGATTTCTAAAATCATCAACCCACGCATTCCCTACTATGTATGGTAGATGCCATAGACTTCATGTGGAGAAACATATTTAGCATTTTTTTTTCGATCTCTTTGCCATGCATGGGTAAACTGGTAACCCACTGAATTGATTCTTCATTGACTATATATTTTCCCCCCAGCCACGGCTATCCACCTTGTAGGTGGATAAGTAGAAAACATATGCAAATGGCCACTGCCCAACTATTCCCAAAGTGAGGAAAATCAACCAAGGATAAGATGTTGGATTGTCAAAGAGGCTTGAAAAAATATTTTGTGAACACTAATTGTTGACAATATATGATGTGAACTATTATCAAATAATTATGGAAGGAGAGGGTGGGGAACCGACCCAGGCCACAGATGTCATAATCGATGAATTTCACATCTTTCACTTTTCTCATCCGGTATCCCATGAAAATTACATGTTGAGGCAAAGAAAACTTTGGTAATTGTCGATTCTTGGGTAGTCTTGGATTTTCTTTGGCCCTATGGCCTACTTGATGAAACCATTTCAACTATTTCAATTGGGATCTGTGAATGGCTAGTGTTGGGTTGAAGACACTGTATTTTTTCTTTTTTTTCTTCTATTGTTCCACCATACTAAAATTGTGAACCCTTTCTTGTAGAAATAGGAAGGTTGGCGCTTAGCTAGTCAAGTATTAACTCGGAGAGAGAAAAATTTCCAAGCGAGTATGATAATACAACTAGGAGGCATGCATGAAGTTTTTAAGAAAGTGGAGTACGATATGGTATTCGTCGATCCCCTATGAAAAAATCATCCTTATATAATCCTGGTCATTCTATCGAACATAAATGATTAGGAGTTTCATGATACATCCCCACCAACATTCTATATTTTCGAGCCATATTATCCCTTTTTCATTCATGATGCATGGCCTCCTACTTTTACCGCCAAACGTGTGGAATATCCAGCTGAGATTTTAACATTTATTATTTATTACCACATGAATATCCTCTCTCTTAGTTACCATATAATGGACACGTCACATTTTTAAGGCATGAAAAGATTGGGACCATAGAAATTTGATTGTGATAGTGATGTCTCCATGCATGCGCAATTTTTATTCTCCATGGGTGCCACACATGCTTCCTACACACCCCTGCAGTAGTTCATACTTGGTTAATTGGTTGCAATGACACTTGGTGGGCCAAAGCTCCTAGTCACAGGTGTCCATCTAGTCAGTTTTGTCCACTCAGAGACCAAGCTTGGCCTTTTTTAATCTAATGAAATCCACTGACTACCCCCTACTTATTTATTCTTGTTGGATTTGTATGTTTGGTCAATGGTGTTAAGTGGGTTTGAATGAGAAAATGTTCCTTATACTGCCACATATGGTGTAGTCAAAACCATTCTATGTGCACACAGCTCCCTTACTTTCCCCATAGAAAATCAAGGAACCAAGGGAACATATTTATTTATGGGCAACATGTGTGGGGCATTTAGGTATTTTTTTCATGTCCTATGCCATTGATTGGTTATCCACCACTATTCACAAGAACAGATTTCTACATCCGATCAAAATATATCCCTCATCAATTCTTCCAATATTTCCCATTCATGGGGAGGGTCTCGATGTGCTTCCCACCATTACACAGGTATTCCTGTTAGAACTGTATCAAGGGTGCAAACCCAATGGTGTTCAGGAATTTGTTGCATCCAGGAAATAAATTCATCCACTTAATCTTATGCATATAAATGGTAGGATATAAACTCTTCTTCATGCACTTCAGTGGTAATTCATGTGCATCGCCTCATCGAGACTTCATACAGTTTCTGCTACCACCTTTTCATGGTGTTATATGAATCATTATCATAGGATTTCACACTCTGAAAACTCAATTCTCCATCTGCGGTGGGATTGACATAATATTCCATGTGATTGGTGATCATATAGATGTTCACAATAATAGAGATACGTGCATCCTCATCTACTATATCATTGCACATGCCCCCTTCATTAGGATCTAGAGGTGTGATCACGCAGAGGGAATCCATCTCAAATGACATCTACCTCTTCTTCAAGTTCAACACCACATTGTTGTCGAATTCCCAATAAATTCCAAGTAATGCAGGGTAGGGATCTGAGTCATCCATAATATCTATGACTTCAAAGTCAACCTTCATCTTCACCCCTTATATATTAACCTTATCTTTCTTCAATCGACCTATAGGGTAGATCGTGTACTGATTTTCTAACCACAACTAGATGGGAGACTGGACCAAATTTAGTTTTCACATCAAATCCCAATACTTCTTCGACAGGATGTTCACATCAGAACCCAGATCCAACATAACTCCATCCATTTCATAACTCCCAAGTTTAGTTGTCATATTGAATTCTCTTCCAATGCACTTATGCTTACTGACCTGACACATATCCCTTTCTAGTAAGGGGGTAGATATTGCTCTCTCCATCCCTTATTCCCCCATGTAGGTTGCTAACATCTGGGTCAACTTTCTTGCAACATCAATATCATATAACAATATCAAACATCAATGTAATAAGTTACTTGAAATTTGGTCTCTATCTCATGACCCAAGTCATGCAATTATTCTTCACACGCCATGTGCTTCAAGTCCTCATGGTAATGTTCCTCGATATCTCTTTGCTCAACATGTTACAACTCTTCTTGTCTGTGTGCTTCTTCCAACGACCTATGTGTCATGCACTGTCTCTCTTATCACATGTGATATTTCACTAATGACCTCTATGTCATGCACTATAGATATTCACAGGTGTGATCCTCTTCCAATAACCTTTGTGTCACTCGTTGGATTTCTTCATGAATTTGCACCTCCTCAAATGACCTTTGTGTAGCACTGCAACTTATCTCTTTCTATTTATTCTTAGAGGGACCTCTATGCATCATGAAAAACCTTCTTCTGTTGAGAAGCATCAAACTTAGGAGGGGGTTTTGTGGCCCTTCTAATATTCCCCTCTGGACTTTGACCCGAGCTTTCACCATGCTCATATTCCATTCGTGTATTTTATCCTCCTCAATTTATCACCTGGACATCAACCTCCTCGTCCTTCTTTTTGTTCCCATACGGCTCCACAATAACCATATTGCAGCATGTCTTCTTCTCTTCCCACTTTTTCAACAAGTCGGGATAGTCCTATGTTCCATGATTTGGGTTGTAACAGTACCCACAAAGAGTGCATGGTTTGGTACTGAACCTTAACACATGATCAATCTCTCCACAATTAAAACAAGTAGGGGGTCTACCTCCTTTTCCCCCATATCCTTATCCATGACTGCATCCATAACCACCTCTAGGACCTCCTTGATAGCCACCTCTCTATTCACCACCACGATCACCACCCTTATTTTCTTCTTGTACCTAGAATACATCATGGGTATGGTATTGCATCACCTGGAGTGACTGCAAGTTGTTGATGTCATGCCCCATGGACTTGCATAATTCATAGAATGGAGTATGATGTGTCTTCTAATGTTTCTCCAACATTCGAAATCGGGGTGGTACATGGCCCCACTGTTTGCAAAATTCACATCATTCCATCTAAGGCTTAGTTGGAAATGGACTTAGTGCACCTATCACCACATAGTTTCCAAGTACATGGCACTTGTCTCTATGATTTCCCTCATATCAACACATGGTACACCATATGTGCTCGCACAAAACTTTTTCCTTCACTATGTCCTGCAATTGCATCATCACATTGGCCATTTGTGATTGTACCTACGCCAATCTTATCGATGTCTCTCCTCCTCCCAGCGTAGCCTCCAAGAGCATTGCAATTTCCACTACTTCTACTTGAGTTGTCACCTTTTTTTGGGTGAGTGGAACTTGGATATGGGAAAGTAACCCCACAACAAACCATTCTCTATTATATACATCATGGATTTGGAACTTCAACCTATCAAAAAAAATATTGAACCGTTGGTCATAATCCCGCACAATTTCTCCTTGTTTCTGTTTAATCTCCTTGACATATGTAATACACTAAGAATATGACTTGGGATTTTGAAATTCCTTAATTAAATCCCTCTTGATTTCTATCAGGAACCTTGTTTGTCCCACTAGCCTTGTACTTCATATGCCATTCCATGGATCTATCCCTAAATGTGGTATCCAACTATGCAATCTTTGATGTCCCATATGTGATCCTCTTCATAGACCATATCACTTCGCACATGAACCAATGTTTATTTGCATCATCGATACCCATCCCATGGAACATGGGTAACCTCAGGGTACTATCCTGATTCACCATCCTCAATCTTGAAATATTTCCTTCGATATGACTATTGGGTATCGATATTCTCAATACCAATAATGATCTTGGAGAAGTATCATTGACCTCGTATTCTTCTTCACTCATCGCTCCTCTCAATTCTTCTCCTACTCCAATTTCCTTATTATTTGTTCCCCTTTCTTCTTGGTTATAAACATGCAAGGGGGGATGACTCCATCTTCTTATACCATTTCCTATGAGGTAACCCAAAGAGCTTCTTACATGTAATCACACAATACCATCTACTATCACTAATTCTACTCCCCCAACACTAGGGGATCCTCCATATTCCTCTCCTTCTTTTGCACCTCTACTATTCACCTTATATTCCTCTAAGGTTGTGACACTCCCCAACAACCAAGGGGTTCAAAATTCACCTTTTGGGCCCTTACGACTACAACTAGTAGTACTACGGGTATCCCCATTGGACACCCTAATCTCAATGTCACGCCTCTCCACAGGCCTAACCTCTTATGTGCTCCTCTCTGCCACAACACACTCTCCCACACTTCCTCCTCATGTAGTCCCCTTCCTATTCATCATAATCCTAACCCATTGTTGTACACCCCTAGCTATATTCTTTCCACTTCTTTGTTCCACTCTCCTTCTTAACTCAAATATTCTTGTGTACCTTTCGACTCTCTCTCTCCTTTTCTATGAGTCTAGGTCCATTCTACTCCTCACCTTATATTATCCTTTCAAGTCTCTTCATCAAAACCATTTTTTGCATCATTTCATGATTGAAAATGTGTTTCTTAGCACTAGGGAGTTGAAGACCTAGGGTTCATCCAAAGTTGACCAACAAAATCCCCAAGGCATCAACATACCAGTCCTCAGCCAAGATTGAGAAAGGTCTCATCTAAGATGTCATGAGGATCACAAATACCATATGGTCTTGTGTCGGTGATGAAGGAATAATCACACAAAGATCCATAGAGGATTGCATTCATGTTAATCATTATTTAACAAATGAAAAAGCATAAAAAAAAACAACACATTCAATCAAAGACATAATTGACACTTCATAGGTTCAAAATCACTACATCTTTATTATCATTCCCATTCCATCCTTCATAGACATACATTAAACAATTCATATAATGAAAACAGCATAGTCTTTCTCTCTGATCTAATGGCCCAATATTACATCACACAACTCCATGCGCTTTCTTTAGACTCTACAAGTATGACAGACTCAAACTTACGATGAGGGACATTACAACATATATGCCCACAAAGAACTTAATGACATCAATACCCACATCTATCACAGTAGAAATCCACAAATTAACAAGTGAGTTAACTCTCTTTCCATTGTTGTTTCTTCATTTTATATTCCTCTCTGTCTTGGTGCTCTATCTCTTTCAGTTCTTCCCCATTCATTCCTCAAGCTCCCAGTCCCACACACTTGTATCACCTCCCTGCATTCCATGTAGCCTTGCTGGAATCGGGGAAATCTTAACTACATGGCCAACTCATCTTCTTTTTTCTCCATGTTCCCTTGTGTTTCTAGTAGTAATAATTCGTGGAGTTTTCCCGAAGAATATTTTCTTGATTCCAAGATGCATGTCGTGTCTTCTTGATTTCCGATGCACATCACAAAACTTAGAAACACGCAGTTGGAAGAAATCAAATCGGCATGTAATTAACAACACTTGATTTGGTGCATGCTCCTCTTATTACCCCTTGCACAACTGCTTGAGTGTGCACAAAACTAGAATAAGTGTGCACAACGTTGTTTGTGTGTACGCGTGATATTTACCCAAAACTTTGTGTGCCAATAGGGGAAGTTCAATTAGATAGAAAATTTGTTTGATTTTAGGGATTATATTTGTGGAGTCATTGTGTTAATACCTAGAAAAATCCTCATGTTAAGTATAAAACCCCTTGTTAACCCCTAGATATTGAATTATTACATTTCTAGTGTTATATTTGTATGTAGGCTAGAACCCTTCATTGTACCCTTTGATTATTATTGTACCCTTTGTCTTCTATATCTATATACACCAAGGAGACCTAGTCTTAGTATCATCTCATCTCATCTTGTATATTGAATATATTTTAAACGGAGGTTTCCCCCTTGAAGTGGTGATGTATTCATTGAATTTTTATCATTCTCAAGGTGTTCATTCATAAAATTTGGTATCAGAGCATCGATCCTAGGGTTTTTCTCCTTCAAACAACTCATCTTGGATTTTTTTCTATAACTTATTTTTCTAACACTTTAGATAGAAAAAATAGGAGATCACTCGAGACACATATCCACGTACTTTTGGTAAAAATTTCATGTTTTTTTTCTACTTTCGGAGATATAACCTATGGAAGATAGGGTTTTTGAGTCATCCTTAAATCAATTTTGAATGTGTCATATTGGGATTTTTGCTATAAATTGTTTTTTGGGAAGTGTCAAATAATTGAATATTTAGGATACCAAGGAAAAATAGCAAAGAATAGGTAGTAAAAATTTCAATATTTGGTTCATTATATTTTTGGAGATATCTCTTGTGGAAGTTAGGGTTTGTGACTAGTTCTAAAATTAGTCTCAAATGAGTCACCTTTTTATTTTCTCTATAAAACAATTTCAGTGAAGTTTCAGACTTTGAAATTTTTAGAATCTTGAGTAGACATAGTGAATCACCTATCGAAAAATTTTCATAATTTGAATCATTATAATTGATGAGATATATCACAATTCGAGAGCACAAATACTAAATATTAGGATCATTCATCACTCCAAGATCCACATCATCGAGGTTTCAATGGGGCATCAATGAACTACTTCGTTCCAAAGATCGATACAAGGAAGTTTGATAGCAAATATCATATAACATGGATATTCCAAATGGAGAAATTATTTACTCTACACCAAGTGCCAAGCTTAGAAAATGTACATATTGCATCCTTGTATTGATAAAATGATCAATTTGTTTGGTATCAATGCGTTTTTTCAAGGAAAAAAAATTATATTCTCTCTTGGTACATTTTGATGGATGAATTGATATCACATTATGGGGACATTAAGACAATATATTCTATATTCAATTGATAAATATTCGGAAAAAGGTCGAATTACAGAGCACATTCAACAATTCCAAAAGCTCAATCTCAAGGTAAAGAACATTCTTGAGGATAATTTTTTAGATCTATTTATGGGCACTTTAAAGGAGAAAATTTAACATGAGGTGCATCACTTTGAACCTAAAACCCTAGAGAAATGTTTCAGTATGGCAAGGAAAGTGGAAAAAAAAAATATGTCTACTAGAAGGGTGGCAACTAACAACTATACAGAGCATCATGTTTCCTCTCCTAACCTCACTCAACCAACAAGGTTGAGACCTCCACAAATGGATGAAATAAGAGAAAAGGGACCATGTTTCAATTTTGACAACAAGTATAGAAAGGGGTATAAATGCAATGAGAAGAAATTATTCTACACAGACTATGAAGAGGAAGAAGATCAAGAATTGGAACCATAACAAGATATAGATATAGAAGAGACTACTCCAACGATATCTTGTCCGGCATTGGCCAACATAATTACTCCAAAAACCATCCAGATACACGGATACATCAAAAATAAAAAGGTAACATTGTTGATTATGTTGGAATACTGAGAGGGGGGAGGTGAATCAGTATGTGGAATTTTACAACTTTTCTTATTTCAAGTTAGCAGTTATTTCAAAAAATAATTTTACACATTAAGAGCAATCAATTCATAAGCACAATGAACAAAAGAGATAACAGATGTATGTATAATATTTTGTATTATTTATATATGTGACTACAGTCCTAGGGGTTTTCCCAGCACCAACTATTTTTTATCAACACCAATTGAGGTAAGGAGCCCCAACTCCTAGGAGAGAACCAACTCTCAAGAGAGCACCAACTCTTAAGCAAGACTTAGCTTGCAGATAGAATGAAATCTATCCAACTAGATTTTATCTAGTAGTACAAATAGCTCAAATATCAGTCATCCAATTATTGAATCTTCTCCAACTCATGATCAAAGATCTACAACAAATGAACATCACCAAACTTCATCTTCTTCTCTAAAATTCGCACCTTCTTCACTTCATCTTCTTTCTCAAATTTTCACCTTCTTCACATCATCTTCTTTCTGAAATTCACACCTATTTGTGCCAAAGGATCACCATACTAGAAAATTACCAACCTCAAGTGCAAATCCACTTGTTCACCCCTTTCCACCCTTCCTCAAATGAACCAAGCATAGTTGTATTTATACTTGTTCATGCTCAACTCTAGTTTTAGTTTTAGGGCCGACTTGTGCCACAAGTTACAACTACCTTGTCCATTTACAATAACTTTTGGGACCACCATTGACCATCATTCCAGGTCTTCAACTTAAAACCTTCATATGATTTTAACAATCATCTGATCTATTTTCATAAAGAGATCACATGTATGGATCGATTTCCTTTGTCTCTGCAAATATTGCAGAAATCAAATTCATGTAGAGGTGCTTCCTTCAAACCATTTACATGTGACCATATGCGCAAAACCATAGGTTTATTTATTAAGCGATGTAACCAGCGCCTCAAGGATTATGTGTTTGTAACCCATGATCGGGGGTTGGAACCTAGTCCTCTAGTACTTTGTCCTTCAGGCATTTTCTCTCTCATTCAATCTTCCATAGTTTCAACTCTCCGAAGTGGTTACCTCTCACAAGGGTTGATCTGATGGTTGGCACGATTTATGGAACCAAATCAACGGTTTGGATTTGATCCTTACACTATCCTTCCACTGCATAATCCAAGGGTTGTGACTTAATCAAAGGTTGATATGGACGACCACTGTTTACTTCGAGACTTCGGGCCTTTGTAATCTTTCAACCTTCCAGAGTACATTTCATCAAAGTGCTTATTAGCACTTTCTACTTGATAACATCCACATGTCCAAGAGCTAGGACCATGGGCTTAACCATTCCAAGTGTTTTATCTATTAGTGATCTCGACCGTGAATCTTCCTTCTTGACGTATGGTTAGATATTACTTCGGAGCTTCGGGACTTTAGGGGTTCGGAGGTCTAGGTAATTGTTGTTCCAATTTCCATCGAAGTTGGTCAACACCAAAGTGGTCAACCTGGGATATCTTACATCATGTTTTGATGTAACATTCATGATTCATTCTGGAGGATCTTAGATCAACGATTATCATTGATTTCTCCCTTCAATGTTTCGGTTATTTCCTTATTTCCCCCGAAGGACAAACTCCTGGAGTGATGTAATTTGTTGACATCATTATTGACTTGGCACTGGATGAGTGGTTTCCACATGTCACTTAGATTCGTGACTTTAGTGTACTTAAAATTCCAATAATACCTTAACACTTATCACCATTTGATTGTGCCACATTTCCTTGTTGACATGGATCTCCTGACATGACACATGTCCTCCTCCTGGATCTAACAATTGTGATTAGTTCTAGATCAATGGTCTAGATTCATTTCAGCCTTCGAGAATTTGGGTTATCCGTTCCCAATTCTCCCAAAGTGAGATTCCCCAAATAAAACTCGAGCAACTTGACTTCATCTAACGGTCCATATTTGATGTGAAAATATCAACACGATCCAATGCTTTTTGGGATTTTGGTTGTTTCAGGATCTTGTGAATTCTTGATCCAACGGTTATGATCAATTCTAGATCAATGGTCTAGTTTCATTTCAACATTCGGGACTTTGGGTTATTCATTTCCAATTATCAATTCTATGAAGTGATATTCCCCAAATAAACCTTGAGCAACTTGACTTCATCTAATGATCCATCTCTAACACGAGAATCTTAACACGATCCAACTGTTTTCGGGATTTCATCTATTTAGGGATCTCATGAATCCTTGGTCCAACGGTTGTGATTAGTTCTAGATCAATGGTATAGATTCATTTCTTCATTCGGGACTTTGGGTTAATCGTTCCCAATTCTCAATTCTCCTGAAGTGATATTCCTCAATTAAACCTTGACTTCATATAACGGCTGAGAATTCTCTTGTAGTAGATCAACGATCAGGGATGATTTTAGAACCGAAACTTTTTAACTCAACCCTTGTATCCTGCAATGGTTCCCCGCCATTGATCTGCCCTTACTAAGATCCAATGGTCAGGACTTAATCGGATGTTTGATCAAAGTTCCTCCTCTGTAACTCCCAGATCTGACGGTCCTGGTTTGTCTTGAAATCTATATTAGTGGACAGGATTCTCCCTCGATTATTTTGCAGTTTTATAGTGGGGATTTCAATCCTGATCGCGTTTCTGCAATATGATTTCCATTATGATATTTGTGGTAGAATCCTTAGTATGTTGTTTATAAAACCTCATCATCATTGCAATGCGCTTTCCCTTCTGATATTTTCGATTTTGTACTTGGATCCTAACTGATCGAGATAATTGAACTATTGGGAATTTGATTTCGATGGTGTTTCTTCATGTTGTTCATAAAAACTCATCATGACATCATAATGACATCGACTATTGACATCAATTAAAACACATCAAGGTTCTGATGGTTTTTCTTATGCATGTTTTTTATAAAAACTCATCATCACATCATAATGACATCGGTTGTTGGCATCAATGACGATATGTCCAACAGATTGATTCTGGCAGTACCTATTGAGAATGATTTCTTGGGAATAGAACAGTGAGAAGAGATGAGGTACATGGAAAAGGTGAAAGATCAAGAAGATCAAGAATATCAAGAAATAAGAGAGAGGAAATAGAATAAGATGGAGGAAAATAAAGAACAACTAGCGAAAAATCCAGGAAAATCAGTTGAGCATGAGTTGTATCCAACTCATAATGAATTTTTTCCAGCCGATCATGAGTGGTAGCCAACTCATTATGAGCTGAAAAAAGAACCTAAGAAAAATGTATAAATATGTTAAAGATCTGCGAAGTTGGGGTCTTCGCTTATGGGTTTTTGTTGTTGGTTATGGTTGTGTTTTCATTGTTGAGTTTGCAGGGTCTAAAGAGAAAGAGAGATTCAAAGAGTAGAGCAGTGTAAAGAAACTATAACTGTGAAGAATTTTGTATGCCAAGCCTCCATTGTAGCACAAAGCATAATCAAGATGCTTAAATATAATAAATAAGCCCATATTTTGTGGACGCATCTCAGAGGGGGGTGAACCAAGATAACTCTATGTATAATTGTGTTGTTGGATGATTATTCATGTTTGTATTGTGGTAATTCTTGGCTTTAATACATGTGAATATTTATCTTTGTTGATATTGTTGATAGTCTAATGCACAGTATCCATAATTGTATGCTTAACCACTAAAAAACATGAATATAGAATTATATGCATATATAATGAAGTAATGAGTTCATGTTAGCTAGGATCTAGTGCACGAAAGGGTCCTGTAGGTATGACAGGGTGTGTTTCCTATAATTCCCTCACCGTTGTAGAATATTGGTTCTTGCAGTCCCCATAAAGATACCTCAGGTGAGACTTCACCTGCTTGTAGGTGCTGTCGAAAGCGCCAGTGTCTGTAGGGCTTTGTTGGACTAAGTAAATTGAACCCAAGGTCTTGAACCTACCTACGTGTGCACCAACAAATGGTTCCATTTCTTGAACATGATGGAAGTGAGGGAATGTTTTGGAGACCAACAAGGAAGGAGATAACTGAATGGTTGGAACAAAAGGAACAATATTTTTTGGTTGGATAGTATATTGGGAGGTTCCATAAAAAAAAATACATAGACTATACCCAGTCTTACAGTGTCGTAGAAAGAGACTTCTTTAAAGAACCATGAGGAAGATTCATAAATTTGTTAGCTACCTAGATAAAAATGTTGCTATGTGATAAAGAAGTAATGACAATGGATTCAAATAGGTAAAGAAATTTGAACACATGGAGGGATTGAGGTTTGTTGAACAAGAGTTGATTTGAGGGTAGGAAAAATGGATGAAGGAAGAGGATACTTAAAATGCAGGAGAAAGGGGAAGGGATATCAGAAGGAGAAGACAAATTTGGATTTCTACACAGTGGGAGAAGGTACAATATGTTGAGAACTGGGGCTGAAGAGAGAGAGAAACATAGTGATTACCTGAAACATCCCATAGATATCTATATCATAGAAGTACAATAGACATAGGAAGAAGAAGAATATATCTAGTTCAGTCTAGTTATAGAAGAACCAGTAAGTCCTTCCAGAGTCGAGCCCTGGGTCGAAACCACAATCTCATGTGCATCACTTGAATATAAAACAATGTTTGAATACATATCTAGAGCACTTGTAATTAGTAGGGGAAGTCAGATAAGTAGTAACCAGAGAAGTGGTAGCAGTACAAGTAATCAGAATCAACCAACATCACCAAGAAAGGGTACTACACACAACAACATGGTAGGACTAGATAATACACTAATATTACCATAGTTTAAAGGAATTGGATTGGAAGACCTAGAACAACATATGTCCATATGTAAAACCATATGGACTGAAAATAATGTCCACGATGATGGCACAAAGATCACACAGTTGGAAACAACCTTTAGAGGACATGTTCTAGTTTGGTACATGAAGCTCCAAAGTACCAAAGTACTAGGTCAAACAAGGACATTAGTAGAGGTTACACAAGCATTGTTAAAATAATTCAAGAAACCAAAGTCTGAGTTGCAGTACATTATTGAGCTCAAGGCGACCAAGAAAGTGAAAACTTTGTCACTATGGGAGTTTTATCAGAGATTCAAAGATGTGATAGGGAGTTTAACATTTCAAATACCCTATCAACAACATAGAGAGTGGTTCATTGTAGGCTTTCTACCTCACATCCATAGTCTTTTAATACAACAAAAGGTTATGTCGCAGTCTAAGGCATTGGAAATTGCTATGAAGTTGGAAGCCTCTCCGGTCAGAGACAACAATAGAATGGCATAGATACAGAAACAACTAGTTGAATTAACAATTCAATTAGAATAAATCACAAAGGGGAAAGAGAAACAGGAATAATTCTTGTGCACCAAATGTAGGACTGAAGGTCACCACAAAGATGAATGTCCATCCTTTGTGTAGTACTTAGCAACTGGAGCACCAAACCTTATACGAATAGGAGGATACTCCGATATATGCAAGAAATGGGGACATAACCCCCATGAGTTCCAGTTATTACAGAAATATCAGAGTACTCCAAGAAGCTTATTTTGTAGCTTTTGAAAATCATTAGGACACAAAGACCAGGATTTTCATGCATTCGATCTAACTAGGGAGCACACATCATATATGTACAGGATCCAGGAGGAAAGTGATGCGGAAGAAGGGGGAGGTGTTGGCACAAGGGCAAACCCAGGGTTCAGCTCCAAGAGTGCACCAACAATCCCTAACTACTGGCCCTTTCAGCAACACCTACGAAGCAGATGCAGTCTCACTTGAAGCAGTTATGAGGGGGTTGCAGGATAGGGATGTCTACAACCAAGGGGAATATCAAGTGGATCTAACATAGGAACAACACATCATTCATATATAACTTATCACCTTAGATATATTCTTCGCATCTACTTATCAGATCTAAAACAGTAATGCAATCACAGTATATCAATGACAGAGATAGAATATCAATCACACACAAAACCAAATATATGTGGTTCACCCTCTCTCTAGGGCTACATCCATAGAACTATACTTTATAATATATTAAGATGAAGCATACAGTTCTAGTCTTCGCTCTTAGCTAGAAGATATCTTCTCTTCTGCTCTCTTTCTCTCCCCTCCCTGCGCACCCATCTACAGGGTTGATATTCGCACCTAGCTGAAGATATTACAATACTAGAAGGCTCTCCCACTCAGCACTTATTTCTCTCACAAAATAGTAATCTCTCGCAACAATACCACTAAATCAACAGCAATATCGTACCAACCCAGAAGTACCAACCCAAAGTACCAACCCCAACTAGGTTCTCATGACCTTTATTTATACATTAAAATCACTCACTAACATCCTTAGGCTGAAACCTAGGTGTCCTAAACCCTAGATACCAAAACCCTAGGTGTCTAAAATCCTAGGTCAACTTTGACCCATATTTTCAAGGCTTCACCAGCCTATCTTTCCTTTCTTCTCGCACAGTTCTCCAAAGCATCCAATGATGCATTTTTTCTCTTGTTGACTTGTCCACAATCCTTCTTCCTTTCTTATCTTCCATTCTTGATATCCTCATCCAACCTCTTTCTTTCTCAGACTTTGCTCCATATTTTCAACTCTTTTGCTCACTTCGACCCAATAACAGTCATTGTGTCTTGCACAAAGTTTGCATTTTGCCTTTTCTTCCTTGATATTCACTTGCTTCCATACCCAAGGGCCAATAAGCCCCCCAACACTCACATGTGACTCGTCCCGAGGCACTTCATATTTGAGCTTCCTGTTTTACTTCGATTCCTGACTGCGCAGTGCATCCTCTGCTTTCTGCTCCATGCCTTCTCCTTGTGCAGACTGTCTTTTATGTGTCCGGTACCTAGTTTCAACTACACCTGGTACCTAGACCCTTTTCTTCATGCTTTTACTGAGAGATGTGAACCTCGTTGTCATAGTACAACTTCAGTCGGATCCCATTCACTAATCCTTCCTTCCACTCCCCATTTAGAGTCTTCAATTGCGCAGCTCCTCCCTTTGTAACATAAGCGATCTCATATGGCCCTATCCAATGCATTCTGAACTTCCCAGGATGTTTTATGAACTTGATGTCATATAATAGTACTAGATCACCTTATTTGAATGCCTTCTTCTTGATGTGCCTGTCATGGTAGGCCTTCTCTCTTTCCTTCTATACTTGTTGATGGAATCCTGCAACAAATTTGTCTTCCTCCAATTCAACCAACTGTGCAAGCCTCTCTTGAACATCACCAGGGTCATCCATATCTGTAAAGGCATCTATTCTCAGGCTTTGTACCAAATATTCCATTGGAACAACAACTTCAATACCATATACCAACTTGAAGGGGGTTTGCATTATTAGTTTCTTGCAAGTGGTCCTATAGGCCCATAATACTGTTGGTACTCTTAAATCCCAATCATCCTTGTTCACACTACAAATATTCGTCAACACTATCTCCAAGATCTTATTGAATGCTTCAACTGTGCCATTTGCTTGTGGATGGTACGGTGTGCTCTTCTAATGGTGGACTGCAAATTCTTCAATCAAGGCTTCTACTGTCTTATTGATGAAATGTGTTCCTTGATCACTCATAAGGATCTTTGGGCATCCAAACCTGGTTATGATGTCATCAAATATGAAGTGTGCAGCTGTAGTTGCACTACAATCCTTGACTTCTCTTGCTTCGGCCCATCTAGTCAAGTATTTTGTTGTTGTAATTATGTACCTTGCTCATGTATGCTTTCCTAGTGGATTTATAGGTCCAATGAAGTCAATGGCCCATTTCTTGAAGGCTTGTATGGTCAGTTATGAGGCTAATGGAATTTTATCTCTTCTGGATGGTTTCCCAACTCTTTGGCATACATTGAAGACTCTAGAATAGTCGTTAGCATCTTTGTGTAAGGTAGGCCACCAAAGGCCAGCTCTTAGAACCTTCTGCGTAGTTGCATTTCCTGCATAATGTCCTCCTACGATGCCTTCATGAGATTCTGCAAGGATCAGTGGTCATTCTGCCTCCATAACACATCTTCTTAATATCTCATCAGGTCCCATCTTGTATAGATTTCCAACTATAAGTGAGAAGTTTGTAGCACGCACTACTAGTTGTTTCTTCTAAGGAATTGTGTACTCACTAGGTGTCATTCATGTTGATAGGAACTGGACTATCTCTGCGAAGTGGTCATCAATATTTTTAATGGCCAGTAGTTGTGCATCTGGCAATGCATCCTCTAAACTGGTTAGTTCTTCACCATGTTCCAACCTTAACAAGTGGTCAAGACCTTTTTTCATTCTCCATGTCTTTACTATGATCTCAAAATCATATTCCTGAAATAGAAGCAGCCATCTACATATCCTTCTGCCCAACACTGGCTTGTTGACTAGGTATTTCATCATGGAGTGATCAGTAAACATTTTAAATTGTCCTCCCAACAAGTAGTGGTGAAATTTCTGCAATGCATACACCATGGCTAACCCTTCTCACTCAGTGGTGGTGTAATTAATCTCAACAATTGATAGCTTCCTTCTAGCAAAGACTAATGGGTAGTCAATATCTCCTTCTCCCTGTTGTGCTAACACAACTCCTAAAGCAATGGAAGACGCATCGACATGAACATGAAATTTCTTGGTCCAATCTAGAAAAAACAGAATGGGTGCAGTAACCATTTTATGTTTCAGTGTGTCAAAGCTCTGTTGGCATTCTTCTATCCAACTAAACTGACAATCTTTCTTCAAAAAAATTTCCATGGGTGTTGTGATATAAGCATATCCTTTGATGAACTTCCTGTAATATATTGTGTGTCCCAACGTAGTGCATAGATTTTTAACTGAAGTAGGAGGGGGTAGATCAACTATAATGGTGTTCTTGGATGGATCTACTAGCAATCCCTGCGTGCATACAATGTGACCTAACAACACTCCAAATGGTGAAAAGAAAATACATTTCTTCAGGTTCAAAAAAATTTGACATTGCTTGCATTTGTCCAACATTAGCCTTAGACATTCAATATGATTTTTAAATAAACTAAAAATAGTCCAATCATCAAAATATGCTTCTAGGAATTTATGCAGAAATTCCTTGAATGCTTCGACCACTATTGGCACAGGGGCAAACCCAGGGTTCAACACTCAAGAGCACACCAACAAAGCCCTAACTATCGGCCCTTTTGACAACACCTGCAAAGCAAATGAAGTCTCATCCAAGGTAGAGACAGGCGTGGTTGCAAGACTCAGGTGTCTGCAACCTTAGCTAGGACACAGATCTGTGATTATATCATTTACACAGCACTTAGCATTGATCATTCATCAACATTCAACCCTTATTATACTTCGCAGACAACACAGAGCTTCACGGTGGATACTCAGATCTACAATATTTTAGCACTTAACCATAGTAACCCAGATCAGATCCAGTAGATCAGCACTAACAATCCTCATACACATCATATATAACAATAATATATATCTAAGAAGCATAGAGCATAAGTGGATATATCAAAGCACGTAGCATAAGAAAATATAAACACATTGAATAAAAGAACAGATCACAACACACATATTTACGTGGTTCACCTCCACCCTAGGGCTACATCCATAAGATCTTCTTCTTTATTATTGTCTTCAAGTTGTTACAAGTACAAAGCTAAACCCTTCTTCGCATAAGACAGAAGATCTGCACAGCTCGCTATATCCTTCTTCCTTGTGTTATAACACTTAGCTTTCTATAGCAACCACAACGTAACTTGCACTTAGCCTTGCAAGCCTTACATAGTTTGCATAGAGAAATTATTCAACATTACATAGATGCACTACCAATTGCACTAAGCAATCACATCTACTTACATTTCCTATACTTCTATTTATACATTACAAAAGTGGGCCTAAGCATGGGTAAACCCATGGGCTGACATCCCCTTCCCATTACATTAACCCAAAACCCTAAAAGGGGCCCAAAAGTGGACGGAGATCCCGTGATCTCTGCTTCGCCTGGCGCTCCATCTTTGACAGGCTGTCAAAGTCCAAAAATGGTCAATTATGACCAAGTGATCCTCAAAACTTGGTCAAGGGCCAATAAGCCCCCAACACTCACCTGTGACTCGTCCCGAGTCACTCTGGTCTGATCAATTTTGCCTCGAATGCCTTGAGCTTGGCTCAAGCTGCTTCGACCTGCTGCAGTGAAACAACCTCTTGCTTAGTGAACTCCTGGATCACTGTGTTGTTTACTGGACCTTCCAGGAGTTGTTCCATGATGATGACAACCTATTCAAGATTATCTTTTTGGCTTTCAACTTCAATGAACAGTTGGCATACCTTTTCCCTGATTGGTTGAAGTCGTTGGGAGACTTCCATCACTTTACTTTGCAACATGTGTACCTATTGTTGGGTTGTGTGTTTTTCTGGAAATATCTTCATTCTTTCGACTGGGGTCAAGGACTTCAGCTGCACCTATAGTGTATCTACGTGCTACTTTGCTTCTTGTATTTGTGCCTCCAATGCCTGCAAATCTAGATTCCCTGTGAGGTTCTCATAAGTCTAGGTGCTTCTAGCACTCAGCTGCTTGCATTCCAAGGAAAGGTTTTTTAACTGGCCAACTGCGCTGTGGGCAGTTATCTCCCTAAGATCTCTTATTTCTTACGGAGTCTTGGGCACGGTACAAAGTTCCAGATATGTGATGCGATGTTGAATTTGTTGGATTACTTATTCAAGTTGTGTCACCTACTATGGGACACGTTCTTCAATATTCACTTTTATGACCGTCACAGAGCGAAGTGCTTTGTGAACCCTTTTCTATACTTCAAGTTTCTCTGCTAGCAATTAAGCATTTTCCTCTTCCCACTTCGCTTATAGGGCAATATTTTCTTATTATGCCTTACTCTATTGTTCTGCAAGTGCACATTGTACTTGTGTCAAAGCCTGGGTGGCTTGCGATGTGTCTTCTTGAGCTCGTCAAAGGCGAGCTTCGACTTTATCGATGATCTGGTGTAATTGGGTGGGCTCATCGCCTGTTCCTGTTGTTCCAATTGTCAAGGTTGTAGTAGAAACTGCTTGTTTGGACTAGAGTGCTTGTTGCACTTCTTGAAGTTCACCCTTGATTTAGTTGAATACCTCCTCCTGCTTTGCTTCTTTCTTTTCTGCGATCTCTAGTGAAGAATCATTTAGTGCAGCGATTAAGAAGTTGAATTCGTTCGGTGTGAGAGTAGTCTTAAATGTAGTCCTGGTGGCCTTATTTTTCTTTCAAGATGAGGGATTTGGTGGGGTAATATTCCTTTTCTTAGAAGGATCCTCCTCCTCTCTAGGCGAAGTAACCTTGTCTCTATTTTGCTAAACTTTTGTGCCACCTATTTCTTTACCATCACCTCCCTATGCAGGTGAGATTGAAGTAGTATTCATGGATGTGCTATGGACATATTGAAATCCATCATCCTTCTTAGACTTTCTTGGTCCAGGTGTATCTGGCATAGGTTCAGGGATATCGACATCAGACATTTCTGTGGGGTCCGCTGCAATAAGAAGGTCCACCGACCATTCCTTAGTAATCTTCTCCAAGTCTTCTTCTCTCAACTTGCAGTATGAATGGAGTTGTTGTTTGTGCTCATCAGTGCACGTTGTGATATAAGTGAAGTGGTGGTCTGCGCTGATATTTATCAAAGGTCTAAACCTGTGAAGTGTGTTTGGGGTGAGGTGTCGTGTAGACTGGATTGCATTCTTCAATTGGTTGTAATAGGCATGGAAGATGGAATTGAACTACCACTTCTTGTTCATGTCAATGGAGTACCATATTTGTTGGCACAGAGGTAGACCTAGGGTTCAATGCTCAAGATCGCACCAAAAAATCCCTAACTACCATCCCTTTCGGCAACACCTGCGAAGCAGATGAAGTCTCACCCGAGGTAAAGGCAAGGGTGGTTGCAAGACTTGGGTGTCTGCAACCTTAGCTGAGACACAGATCTGTGATTATATCATTTACAAAGCACTTAGCAGCAATCATTCATCAACATTCAACCCTTATTATACTTCGCAGACAGCACAGAGCTTTGCGGTGGATACTCAGATCTACAGTATTTCAGCACTTAACCATAGTAACCCAAATTAGATCCAGTATATCAACACTAAGCATCCTTATGCACATCAGATCTAACAATCATATATATCTAACAAGCACAGAGCATAAGTGGATATATCAAAGCATGTAGCATAAGCAAAGATAAACACATTGAATCAAAGCACAGAGCACAACACACAGATTTGCGTGGTTCACTCCCACCCTGGGGCTACGTCCACAAGATCTTCTTCTTTATTATCATATTCAAGCTGTTACAAGCACAAAGCCTCCAAAACCCTTCTTCGTATAGGACAGAATATTTGCGCAGCTCGCTAGATCTTTCTTCCTTGCATTACAACACTTAGATTTCTATAGAAACCACACAGTAACTTGTAGTTAGCCTTGCAAGCCTTACACAGTTCACACAGAGCACTTATTTAACATCACATAGATGCACTACCAATTTCACTAAGCAATCACATCTACTTACATTTCATATCCTTCTATTTATACATTACAAAAGTGGGCCTAAGCATGGGTAAACCCATGGGACGACATCCCTTTCCCATTACATTAACCCAAATCCCCCTAAAAGGGGACCAAAAGTGGATTGAGATCCCGTGATCTCTGCTTCACCAGGTGATCCATCTTTGACAGGCTGTCGAAGTCCAAAAATGGTCAATTATGACCAAGTGTTCCTCAAAATTTGGTCAAGGGCAAACAACTACCACCCTAGAAAAGATGGATGGGGAATTATTTAATCCGAATGGAATCATTATATACTGATAGGATCCCCATTCTATTTCAAATGTGGTCTTATGGTGATCTTCCTTGGCAATCTAGATCTGATGGTATCCTAAAAATCCATCTGTAAAATAATATACTTTCTAGCCTCCCACATTATATAACACTTCTCTAGTGAATGGTGTAGGGAAGGGGTCATGCAAACAAGCATAATTCAGTTTCCTGATATCTACGCATATCTTGATCTCTCCTGTTTTCTTGTCTTTCACCACCATAGGGCTTATCCACTCTAACTCTTCGACGGGCTCTATAATCCCTACTTCCAACATTATGTCGAGCTCAATTTTCACTTTCTCCTTATATTTAGGGTTTAGTCTGTAAGGTCTCTATTTGACTGGTCTAGTGTTTGGCTTCATAGGAATCATCATCTCACCCATAGTCCCTTTAATTCCCTTCATATCAATGAACTTGGCTACAAACAAGTCTTGATATTCATGCAATAACTCTATAATTTTATCAATGGTAGAAACATCCCAATAATATTCGACATTAGCGAGCTTTGGTGTCTTCTCTGTTCCAACGTTGAATTTATTAATCTTAATCGGTTGTCCAATAAATGGTATCTCAACTCCTGGTCCTTCCACATCTATCTGGCCTTTTTTTTCTGCGATGTTCACCTTCCTTGGATCATCATCTTCATCGGCATTGATGTTGTAACAGCCTTGCAGTTTCTAGAGAGGCGCATTCCATTCATTCTCTTCCTATTATAAGGGAAGGCTAGATACCTCCTTGAATACTTTATGTCTCACAATCTATAATGTTTGATCTACTGAAGGATATTAACTTTCAAATAAGAAGGTGGTTACAAAATTCTGAGTCATACCTTTCCAATCTGTAGTGATGAGGCATAGCTCTACTTGAAGGTACCAATTGATAGGTGTCGTGTCCAGCATGTTGATGAATTTTTGTACCCACTACTCTTGAGGGATGTTTCTCCAGGATTCCTCACAGCTTCGCACATGGTACTTTGGGCAGCTTTGACCTGTGTAGCGAACTTTGCAGCCTTCTACTTGTGTTGATAACCTCGTTGTCATCAGGGTACGACACTGTATCCAATCTGTAACATTACTTTTGTGTGTCGCCCACCATATTTTTGGTGTGGCTTTCAAGGCCTCATCCATTGCCAATAATCTTTGTTGTATTGGTACTCTTTCTTCAAAGTCCGACAAAAAGGTTTCTAAAGGGTTCAGACCATCAAATGTGGGAAAATTACTTAATGTTGTGTCGATCCAACGAACTTCCCTGGTTAGTCTAGCACATCTTCTTGTAGATACTTCATACATATTATTCTTCCAGTTATCCAATGCTTCTTCTAAGTCTGATGAACATGCTCTATCACTTCACCAACTTAAGTTTCCATCGACTGTGGGATTAAGGTAATCCTGATGTCTCGCTTTTATCTTCTATATGTTTTCTAGTGCATATGTGTGGTCCTCTTCTCTGATAGGTTTTATGTACTACTGACCTTCATCTGGATCTAAAGGTGTGATGACCCTAAGGTCGTCTCTTTCAAAATTCATATGTATCTTCTTTAAATCAACCACCATGGAATTATTGAAAGCCCAATCAATTCCTAATAGCACAAGGTAAGGACAATTGTCATCAACAATCTCAATTACCTCAAAATATGTAAATGTTCTTACTCCATCAATATCCACAGGGAAATGTTCTAATCTTCTAAAAGGGCTTATAGCTTGTTGATTAGCCATCCTAAGCCTGATAGGGGAATAGATCAACTTCGGTTTTCCCATCAGTTCCCGGGTTTGCTTCGTCGTGACATTGACCTCCGACCCTAAGTCGATGACTACATAGACTATCTCATACTCTCACATTTGAGCATTCAAATGTAATTCCTTATTTTTCTTTCTCTTCTTACCAATTTGGTGTACTACCCTATTCAGTAAGGGGTCTATCATTCCTAGCTCATATTGTCTGATTGAAATGTGCAACTTTTGTATTGCACTTTCATCTTGAACCAACTTAATACAAGTATACAAAAATTCCATGAGCTTGCTTACCTCTTTTCCTTCTTTTAGTGAAGAAGACAGATCAAATGCCAAAGGCATTCCATATTATCTCACTTATGGTTTTGTCCTTGATGAGGAGCCTTGGTCTCCTCTGAATTCTTTTCTTGCCTCCTCAAACATTTTTCTTTCTTTCTTTACATCGAATATTTGTGTCTTCTCTATAGCCTTCTTGATTCCTAAGTCTTTTGTAATCTCCCCTTGGGTCAGTCTATCTTCTCCTGTAACAATGCCTCATTTGGTTATAATAGTGACTCTAGGGTCTTCTCCACGAGGATCAACATATATTAGTTGCAATTTCAAGTTCTATTGAGGTCATCGTCTCTCCTGAAGCTTAGCTATCAGCACAGGACAATCTTCTATAACATGTTCAAACAAGCTGCAGTAGCTGCAAGTGGTACAAGGGTTCTGACAATCCCATGCGAGCTGTCCTGGTTGTGCACAGTTATAAAAAATGATCTGTCCATAACCTCGACCCATTCCTCCTCCTTGTCCTCTTCCTCTGAATCTGCCGCAAGGATTGAAGTTGCCCCTCCCAAGAAAGTTATACTATGTAGTGTTTCCTTCTTGTTGTACATCGGCTTGAATTTTTTATATGTCTCTTGACCTTTCTTGCATGAGATCGTAAGCCCTACAATATTTATCATCATGTCCCACAGACTTACAGAACGTGCAATAAAAATTTGTAGGTTTCTGAACATACTTTTGCATCTAGTAGCACTCACCATGGCGATGCATGTTTCTTCATACCTTGCACCAAGGTAAGGTGACTTGCTTCAAAGGGATCGAAGCTCCAGAAGCCAAGTATTCATTGAATAGAGGGAAGTTTTCCTTGTCATGGCCTTCTGACCTGCATCTGACACACAAGATGTATTCTCTTTTATCTTTTCCCTTATATTTCTTCATGTCTTCCACCTACATAGACAAACTGGTTAGTTGAATCAATATCTTGCTCATACCTGAGTTGGATTCTCCCATAGGGGATGATTCTAGCTTCATGGCGATCTCCAGTGCCTTAGAATGCGAAGAAATATTCTATTGCATCAAAGGAACTATGATGTGTGGTAAGAGGGAAGCAATGAACCATTCTTTGTTTTGTTCATATGGGATCTGAAAAGTTAGTCGGCTTGTTAAGGTTTTGAATCTCTGATCGAACTCCCAAACAGGTTCGAGCAACTTCTGCTTGATCTCTTTCATCTCTGTAATACATTGTGAATATGACTTGGGTTTCTTGAACTCTGCAATCAATGCATTCTTAATTTGATTCAGTGGCTTAGGCTATGCAAGTCCTTGAACAAGCTTCATGTACCAGCTCAGTGCGTGGTCCCTTAGAGTGGTACTGAACTGTGTTCTTTTGACATCTTCATCGGTGAAATTTTTAATGTTCCATATGGCTTCACATAGGAACCAGTGTTGATCAGGATCTTTAGATCCATCTCCCCTAAAGATAGGGAGCCTCATCTCATCTACCATAGATCTTCCTAGGGTTCCTGACTGAATGTGTGGTGGACTACTATTGATAGTGCTCTGGGTACTCTAGTGACTTAATACTACTAAATCGACAGGAGGGATAACAATACTTACTTCAATGGTCTGTGCAGTTCCTGAAGTTCCAGGTTCTTCTTAGCGAAGACATTCAACTTCTCCTTCCTCTATCCTATCAGGTTCTAAATGTTCTTCGTCTGTCAATTATGCCTCTTCTCCACTGTAGAAACCCTCCTCCCTGTAGTTTTTCTTAAACAGTTTTGCAAGGTGAACTTTTTCAGAATACTCTCCCACTATGCGTATCTCCAGTTTCTGTGTTGTTGTCCCTGTCCAAATTCTTGAACATTATCCTTTCTAGATTCGACCAATCTACTATATCTTCAAGATGTTCTTCTCATGCAATAGCATCTTGAGTCTTAATTTTAGGAATTGTAAAAACTTTCCTCTAGGTCCCTTAAATAAATATCTCTCAGCTTGGATGTATGACTCTACTCTGTCAATAGCAAACTTTGTGATGTACCCTCCAATGGTGCTATCAAACCAGTGATCTATTGCTCGTGATATGATGCTATCAACTCTTTTGACATTCTTTTTCAGCTTCAATGTCCAAACCATAGGAGGTCTAGATCAGATCTCAAACTGGGTATCTACTAATCTAGTTAGCCACTCATATGGATCCTAATGGATTCCCCCAAAGAAAATTTTTTGTATATCAGTGAAGATATATTTCTCCAACCAATCCTTTATACTAATATTAGGGTTCTTTTTTTGGGCTTTAGCGAAGTCCTTTTCTTGATCCTCTATCCACTTTTGAGTCGTTGTCTTTGATGGAAACCACCTTAACATTCCATCAAGAAGAGTCATGTCCCGGAAATGGAACCATTTGTTGGCACAGAGGCAAACCCAGGGTTCAACTCCAAGAGCGCACCAACAATACCTAACTACTGGCCCTTTCGGCAACACCTGCGAAACAGATGCAGTCTCACCCAAAGCAGTTATGAGGGGGTTGTAGGACAGGGAAGTCTACAAACAAGGGGAATATCAAGTGGATCTAATACAGGAACAACACATCATTCATATATCACTTATCAGCTTAGATCTATTCTGCACATCTACTTATCATATCTAAAACAGTAATGCAATCACAGTATATCAATGACAGAGATAGAATATCAATCACACACAACATGAAATATACATGGTTCACCCTCTCTCTAAGACTACGTCCATAGAACTGTGATTTATAATATATTAAGATGAAGCATACAGTTCTAGTCTGCACTCTTAGCTAGCATATCTCTTCTCTTCTCCTCTCTTTCTCTCCCCTCCCTGCACACCCAGCTACAGGGTTGATCTTTGCACCCAACTGAAGATCTTACAATACCAGAAGGCTCTCCCACTCAGCACTTCTTTCTCTCACACAATAGTAATCTCTCACAAAAATACCACTAAATCGACAACAATATCGTACCAACCCAAAAGTACCAACCCCAACTAGGTTCTCAAGAACTTTATTTATACATTACAATCACTCACCGACATCCTTAGGCCAAAACCTAGGTGTCCAAAACCCTATATACAAAAACCCTAGGTGTCTAAAACCCTAGGTCAACTTTGACCCATATTTTCAGGGCTTCTCCAGCCTATATTTCCTTTCTTCTCGTGCGATGCTCCAAAGCATCTAACGGTGGATTTTTCCACTTGCGGACTTTTCCATGATCCTTCTTCCTTTCTTATCTTCCATTCTTTATCTCCTCATCCAATCGCTTTCTTTCTTGGACTTCGCTACATATTTTCTTCTCTTTTGCTCACTTCGACCCAATAACAGTCACTACGTCTTGCGTGAAGTTCGCATTTTTCCTTTTCTTCCTTGATATTCACTTTCTTCCATACCCAAGGGCCAATAGGAGGGTAGTATAATAATCAAATAGGATTTAATCAAGGAAAGCGAGGAGGATTCAGTAGGGGTTGAGGTAGAGAAAACTTTGAGAGAGGAGGAAGAGGCCCCATAATATGCTATAACTGTAACCAACCAGGAAACCTAGCCTGATATTTCCAAAATCTATACACAACATGCACTTATTGTCGAGCGCTATAATATGTGATAGAGGACTGTCCACAACTACTCACAAAATGGTAGGCCAGAGTTAATCAAAACCAAAACCCGAACATTCAAAATATATCCACCGAAATATGGGATGAAGGACCCAAAATAGCGATCTTTATGTGTGGAGGATCCAAAAAAAGGATGGATGAAACCAATGTAAGGAAACATGTTGAGGAGTGGGTAAAGAAATAAGAATCACCTAGACTAGCATTTGACCCACAGGAAGATAAGGAAACCTATAAACATGCAAGGAAATAAATCTTGCGACAGGATTGGGAAGTGTACACACAATATATGCCACCTATGGGGGATATACATCCCATTGATGACCAGATCATGACCAAAGGGTCTATGTAGAAGATAATTACCGTAGGAAAAATTTTGAAGAGTTTCCTAGAGCTAGCTGAGGATGAAAAGACATTGTGTACATTATGCTCTATGATAGATCATTGCACTCAAGAGAAGGTAGTTCCTACTTAAAAAAAAGTAGTAAACCAACTACTATGAAAGAAAAGAACCAATGGAGACTTCAGGTTCAATGCATAGATTGGAGAATATGACATAGACAACGTGATCCTAGACTTGGGGTCTGATGTGAACATGTTACCTAAAAAAAAATGGGAAATGATGGGGAAACCCAAGTTAGTTTGGTCACCCATTCAATTCAGATTATAAAATCAGTACAAAATAGTACCTATTGGCATATTAACATGAATATCTGTGAATATATATGGAGTGTGAAATATTGCATACTTTGGAGTTATCGAGATTGTGGATGATAGACAACCATATCCAACACTAATGGGATTGGAATGGGCCTTTGATAACCAAGCCATTATTAATTTAAAAAGGTGTGAGATAATATTTGAAGTAGGAGAATTGAAAGTCACTGCACCATTAGACTCAAAAGAAGGAAGGAGGTACTTAGAACCAACGAAGGGAAATGAAATTGACAACCTGTACAACATGACCACGAGGATGAAAGATTATGTTAACCCTGTTGTAGAAAACACACTAACTTGGAGAAGCATCAGTTCATGCACATCAGACTTAGAAGCAGGTATGGAAAACTAGCAGCAGAGGATGCATGAAGTCTCAACACGATGATGTGCACGCATGACCAGATCAGTACGTTGGATTGGAATAGAATTATGCAACCCACCTAAGTATGAAGGGTTGAAAAATATAACAACATTTTTACATATATTCAAGGCACATATATCGGAGAAATAGAGATTACTAGCATTGGACATTGTATTGAAAGTCACCCCAACAAGATGGTGGGAAACAGATGAAGAAAACATAGAATAATAGCAACAATGTAGGAGACTAATCTAGGTGAGATTCAATATTGATGAGGGAGACATTGCACAGTAGTATACTGGGGAAGGAAACCCAACAGATCATGTTGTGCAGTGTGAGAAAGCATGGAAATCGATCCCAAGGAAAGAATGGACACACAATTTCATACATACCATGGATACCATCCCAAAGAACTAGTACTTAGAACTAGAGATACGCAGAAATAAAACAGATTGGTCGTACTTAACTAAAATATTCCAGGTAAAATTTACCTTTCAAAATGTGTTTCCCTGAATAAGTACAACACTACAGGTGATTAAACAAAAAATATTAGCTGGAGAAAAGTCAATGGAAGTAATATTCATATGCAGTGCACACAATGCCTCCATGACGGTTCACAAGTTATTGGAATGTTACAATGTGACACGGGAATATTAGGATGATGAAGATCCTCGCAACATACAAGTACTAGAAACATAGAGGTAACAAATAGTAGAGGGCCCAGAGATGGAATATACAACATACACGCAATCATTCAAGACACGAAAATTTAATATTGGGACAAAGAAAAATCCTAAGCTTACACAGATAGGAGATTACTAGGATGAGGAAAATGTAGAAAAGATAACAAATCTATTGCATGAATATCAAGATTTATTTACCACTACATTCTCATAGATGAAAGGGATAGTAGGAGAGCTAGGGGAAATGAGGATCCCACTGAAACCAGGTGTTAATCCATTGAAATAGAGACCCTATAGATTGAACCCAATATATAAAGAAAAAGTAAAGGAGGAAATAGACCACATGCTAAAATCCTGAGTCATCGAATCGGTTGAGGAATAAGAATGGATAAATCTAGTAGCAGTGTAGGACAAGAAAACAAGGCGTAGAAGAATTTGTCTCAACTTGAGGAAACACTACTTGTTATACCACAAGGCTATGGTATATTCACCGTAGAAGTTCAAACACTACTTGTTAGGCTCACACTTCAAGATGTATACTGACCATTCTGTGTTGAGATATCTGATCAACAAGCCAGTGTTGGGGGGGAGGATTTGCAGGTAGATTCTATTATTCAAGGAATATGACTTTGAAGTAGTAGTAAAACCAGGTAAACTTAACACATGACCCGGTCACTTGTCGTGCATCCTTTCAGGAGAAGAGGCAAGAAACCTAGATGATACCTTGCCAGATGCAGGACTATTTTCGGTTAAGATGGAAGATGATTATTTTACAAGCATTGTACAATTATTAAGTATAGGAATGCCCCCCTCAAACATGATGGTCACACAAAAAAAGAAGTTGGTAGTAAAGGTCTCAAACTACCAATTAATTGTAGGATGCTTATATAAACTGGGCACAGATGGAATATTATGACAATGTGTAGTCAAACACTAAATACCAACTATATTGTCAAAAGTGCACGACATAATAGCAAGAGGAAATTATGCATGTAAATCCATTGTTGGCATAGAGGTAGACCCAGGGTTCACGCTCAAGAGTGCACCAACAAACCCTAACTACTGGCCCTTTCGGAAACACCTGTGAAGCAGATGAAGTCTCACCCGAGGTAGAGGCAGGGGTGGTTGCAAGACTCAGGTGTATGCAACCTTAGCTGGGACACATATCTGTGATTATAGCACTTAGCAATTGTCTAGCATGGTTTATCCATCAATATTCAACCCTTATAGCACTTCGCAGATAGCATAGAGCATCGCAGTATATACTTAGATTCAAGAAGACTTGGCACTTAGATACAACAAGATTATTGGATTCACCAGATCAGACACTAAGCATCTTCTATATTAGATCTAACATTCATTCCTATCTCAGAAGCACAAAGCATAACTAAATCTATTTAATCACATCAAACAATTAGCCAAGAAGGAGATAAACAGATTAGGTTGAAGCACAGAGCACAATAAACAAAGTTGTTGTGGTTCACCCTCACCCTGGGGCTACATCCACAAAGTATTCTTCTTTATATTATCTTGGTCAAGCGGTTACAGCACAGAGCTTCAATGACCCTTACTTCACACAAGACAGAATATCTGTGTGGCTCTCTAGATCCTTCTTCCTTGCACTTCAACACAAAACTACAACAACTTGCACTGATCTTTTCAATCTCCTTACAATCATGCACATAGCACTTGCAATATACATTCGATCACATAGATCCAGTTACTAGCACTAAACCTTTAGCTATACATCACATAGATGTACTACCATCTACTACTTACATTGCCTAAGTATCTATTTATAGATTACAAAATGGGCCTAAGCATGGGTAAACCCACGAGCCGACATCCCTTTCCCATTACATCAACCCAAACCCTAAAGGGACTAAAAAATAGATCTAGTTTCCCTAATTTCTACTTCGCGTTGCGCTCCATCTTTGACAAGTTGTCGCAGTCCCAAAAATGGACAAATGTGACCAAGTATTCTTCAAAACTTGGTCAAGGGCCAACAGGCCCCCAACACTCACCTATAACTCGTCCTAAGTCACTCTGGTCTGATCAATTCTGCCTCAAATGCCTTGAGCTTAGCTCAAGCTGCTTCGACCTGCTTCTTTTTTATTTCCTCTTGCTCAGCGAACTCCTGGATGAGTGTGTTATTGACTGGTCCCTCTAGGCATTGTTCGGATGTAGTCACGATCTGTTCCATCTCTGTTCCTTCATTCTCAATCTATAAGAATAGTTGACATGCCTTATCCTGCAAAGGTTGAAGTTGTTGAGTTACTTCCATTACCTTTCTCTGGATCATGTGGATTTGTTGCTATGCGACGCGTTACTCATGGGATCGCTTCATTTTCTCTATGGTTGATAGGACCTTCAACTGCATCTGAAGTCTATCTGCATTCTTATTCACTTCCTGGACCTGTGACTCTAGTTTATGCAATTATGGGTTCTTGTTTATGTTCTCATGTATCTGCACACTTCTGCTACTTAATTGTTTGCATTCTTTGGTGAGTGCTTTAATCCTTTCTACTGTACTCTGGGCAGTTATTTCTTGTTGGTCACTCTCTTCTTGCGGGGTGCTTGGGATTATCTGAAGCTCTAAGTCCACAAATCTTTGTTGAAGTTGTTGAATAACTTCAGCAAGCTTCATCACTTGATGGTCTAAGGGTTCTTTGGCCTTCTGTTCTAAGCTATTCACAGAGCAAAATTCTCTATTGATAGCTTCTTCGATCCCAACTTTCTTCACGAGAAGCTGCTCCTTTTCCTTTTGGATTTTTTCTCTGTCTTTATCAAATTTCGCTTGGATGGCCTCCTTCTCTTGTTGTCCAGCTCGACGATGCTCTATGATTTCCTCCTGTTCTTTCTTTAGGGCCTGGGTGGCCTGCGATATTGCTTCTTCTTCTTTTTGAAGGCATACTTCGACTGTGTCAATAATCCTATGGAGTTGAACTGGTTCATCTCCTACTTCTGTTATTCCTTCTGGTAGGGGCGTAGTGAAATCTACGAAGCTCAATTGAAGTGCTTGCTTTACTCCTTGGAGCTCAATTTCAATTCTGTTGTACATGGCCACTTGCTTGGCTACCTATTTTTTTGTTATCTCTTCGATATCTTCATTCATAGTCGTGAGGAGAAAGTTGAAGTCGTCTGGGGTGATTGTGGTCGTCAGTTTAGTCACAGATGCCTTCGAATTCTTCTTGGAAGAAGGTTCTGGAGGTGAACCCTTTATTTTTTTTATGATCTCTACTTCTTCCTCTGGCCTTTGTTCAACTTCTTCAACTTCTTCGTTATTACCTCCGTGATCGGGTGTGGTGGAAGCCATCCTTACAGATCTATTGTCGACATCCTAGATTTCCTCATATTTCTTTATCTTCTTAGTTTTCTTTGCCTTACTGGGCCCAGGTGTATTCTGTGCATCTTTTGGGCTATCGATGTCGAACATATCTGCTAGATCTGCTGAGATAAGGAGGTCCACCAACCATTCCTTGGTGATTTCTTCCAGGTCTTCTTTTGTCAGCTTATAATAGGACTGAAGTTGTTCCTGGTGTTCATAAACGCGTGGAGTTAGGTATATAAAGTGGTGATCCACGCTGAACTTTATCAGAGGTTGGAACCTTTGTAAAGTGTTAGAGGTTATGCGAGGTTCACCCTCTATGGCTGCTTTCAGTTGGTTATAGTATGTATGAAAAACGACATTTGATTGTCATTGCTTGTGCATATCGTTTGAGTACCATAAGGTACTGAACTTCACGGCTAAGGGCTCAAAAGGGTCGAGGTCCAGGAAGGTTTTGCCTTCCAGTAGCTCCCATGAAACAAAATAAATCAGTATTAGCAACCAGCTAAAATGGAATTCATGCCCTTGATCCTGGGCTTCTCTACAGTCAATCTCTAGCTGGTTAACCAAGTACTTCGCCCAGTTCATCTGTAGTCCCTCTACGCATTTTCCTGCGAGGTCAACTATGAAGCCTGATACTTGATTTGGTCTTTCTTATGTACCAATTTCCCTACTATTAGTTGGCATGCAAGGTGTACTACGCCACTCTCGATAGAGGCTACCTTGTAGCCTCATGTTCCCTTCTTGACATTGCCATAAGCTTCTTTAATCTTCTATGAAAGAGCGTGGTCTGCGGTCTTTCCAAGGTAGTAATCTTGGGGATCAGGGCCCTACATACTAAGCCTAATGATCCTATTGATCAGCGTCGGCTCAACAGTTATGCAACGGTTTACCCATAGGTATCCTCCATGGTAACTTGCTAGCAGCAATTTTACACAAGCATTCACCTCTTGGTGTCTGTCGAAGTGCGGTATTTTCATGACATTGAGAGAAGTAGACTGCTCAAGGTTCATCGCCCATTGCTGAGGGACAATCTTGGAATTATTTCCCTTTGTTCTAGTTAAGTACTTGTGCAAGGCAATAATGTTGTAAGTTTTACGGTCTCCCAGGTTGAAGTCACAAAACTTCAACACCGCAACCTTGTCTTGATCTGTGCGATAGGTGTGTACTCCTTTTGGTAGATAAACAGTGACTAGGGTGTATTCAAAGTCTCGAGGGACATTGTCCCAGTTAATTGCACCACTCAAAGGGGGTATGTAAGCTTGTAGGATGGACGATACTAACTTTGCATTGGTTATGTCGTCTTTATGCTTAGTTCTTCTTTCTGTGCCAGCTCGAGATGTTTCTGCTCAAGCAGTCGATGGGGAGGCTTGCATTCCTCTCATTTATTATGTTTATAAACCCATAGAAAACCCTATTTTTGACATTAATCATTTGGTTCTGAGGCTAGCGAGTACCTCTCTTAAAGATTCTTCAGCTGCGCTGAGCTCATCGGACATATACGCTCAAGGAAAATAATCAGGGTCACACTGGTCTTAAGCATTGTACTGGGATAAATAAAAAGGGTGTGATGATCACTGTGGACACTTGCTAATTCTGTGAGCTTCAACTTCTTAATTGGAAAAAGTGTTCTTCGGGCATGGCACAATGAGCTAAATAGGAAATCTCAGCAACGTTCTGCTTGCAACGGACATGGGGCCTTCATTAACTACTTTCTATCCATTATGGTGTTGTCCAATGGTCTAGTGGTAACCCATAATTGCTTTTCGACCCATTCGAACCGGCAGTCAAATGGACATATTGGCTTCCAATGGCTATATTGCTTTTCCATGGAGAAGTGACCCATGTCGTTGTTTTGATATCTCAGCGAAGCTCAAATTCTGCAATTTCTCTTTTTGTGAAGTTCCATATGGACTCTTCTGTAGTTTTTCCATTTTTCCTTCTTCTTACCTAACTTTCTAGTTTTCCTCCCGTGAGCTTCATCTCAATTGTTATTTTCCCATTCTGATTTCTATTTTCCTTGGATACAGTCACTTCACATTGTTGATGTTGTTTCTTAGGCTTCAAGGATAACGAATCTTCTTTTTCTGTGACGGGGACTTCAGTCTTCTGTGAATCCTCTGGCGTTCTGATAACTTCGAAGTATGGGTTTCTAGTGTGAAATGGCTTCGATCGGTTCTTCTATTCTTCAATCAACTGCGTGATCTTTCTGGTCCTGAAGTCTTTTAACTCTTGTCTTTGTTGTTCTAAAACTTTTTCTTTTGCCTTCTTTCTAGCGTGATCTCTTTCAATCCAAGGATTTCCAAGAAACATAGTAAATGGGGCACTGTCCTCAATAAATTTGATGATTTCAAAATCTTCCTCTGTCAGAATTCCATTGACATTCATATATATCCGAGTGAGACTTCCACATAGGTTTACCATTTTTCCTCTAAAAAACCCTATTCGACTTAGGGATGGATTCATAGCAGGTCTCCCTATAGCTTCCCAAGTTCTTTCTGTCATGACATTCACCTGTGTTTCCTCATCCAGAACACAGTCAATGTCGAAGTCTTCTATTCTTACTTCAATGCATTCTTTTTCGTTGAAGATCTCTGATAGCCTGATATGTCGGTGATCATTCAAGGTTTCTTTCATCTGTAGTAACATCTTCTTTGATTCTTTCTAGGTTTCTGATATTTGTGGATCTTCCTTAATGTTTTCTTCATGTAGATTCATTTTTTCAAGACTGGCAATCATTCTAGGGAAATCCAATACTTCATGGTCCAAAGCCTTGCAACAGAGGCAACTCATTCTTCCACTAGGGCACTCCTTAGCTAGATGTCCCAACTTTCTGCAACTGTAACATAGGGTCAATCCTCTCTTTCTTTTAAATGACCCCCAACCTCTTATGTACTGCGCACTAGGGTCATGGTAGTTAGCCTACAAAAAATTATTTCTAGGATCCTGCATCCATCTGTTAGTTCAAACATTCTTTATATGCATAGTTATAACATATCTATCATTATTCTTATCAGATCTATCAAATTTTCTTCCATCTAACAATGCCCTAGTTTTCAGGCTAGGACAAAATCTATCAAGTGTACCTAAATTCATGCTTCAGAAAAAAAAAAATTCCACTTATCTTACCTATATAGAGCACAAATTTTTTAGGTCTAAGACTTTTAACTATTATTACCTTTATCAGAGCATAGAGTTTACAGATCTTACCTCTTTTCTGCATATCTAGCCTCTTTCTTTCAGAAATTTCCACTTTTACTTTTCTTAGAGAACAGAGCATTCAGATCTCGCTTCTTTTATTCATATTTGATCTTCCTTTCTTCAGATCTGATCTGATTTAGAGCTTATTTTGCACAAAGCTTCTTCTTCTTTAGTTCCCAACAATCATAGTTTCAGGTCTCGGCAACGGAACCATTTGTTGGCACAGAGGCAGACCTAGGGTTCACGCTCAAGAGACCACCAATAAACCCTAACTACTGACCCTTTCGAAAACACCTGCGAAAAAGATGAAGTCTCACTCGAGGTAGAGGCAAGGGTGGTTGCAGGACTTAGGTGTTTGGAACCTTAGATAATACATAGATCTGTGATTATAGCACTTAGAAATTATCTAGCATGGTTTATCCATCAATATTCAACCCTTACAGCACTTTGCAGATAGAATAGAGCATCGCAGTATATACTTAGATTCAAGAAGACTTAGCACTTAGATACAACAAGATAGATTGGATTCACCAAATCAGACACTAAGCATCTTATATATCAAATCTAACATTCATTCATATCTTAGAAGCACAAAGCATAACTAAATCTATATAATCACATCAAGCACTTAGCCAAGAAGGAGATAAAAACATTAGGTCAAAGCACAGAGAAAAATACACAAAGTTAACATGGTTCACCCCCACCTTGGGGCTACGTCCACAAAGTCTTCTTCTTTATATTATCTTGATCAAGCAGTTACAACACAGAGCTTCAATGACCCTTACTTTGCACAGAACAGAAGATCTGTGCAGCTTGCTAGATCATTATTCCTTGCACTTCAGCACAAAACTACAACAACTTGCACTGAGCTTTTCAATATCCTTAAAATCATGCACAAAGCACTTGCAATATATATCTGATCACACAAATCTAGTTACTAGCACTAAGCCTTTCGCCATACATCACATAGATGTACTACCATCTACTACTTACATTTCCTAAGTATCTATTTATAGATTACAAAATGGTCCTAAGCGTGGGTAAACACATGGGCCGACATCCCTTTCCCGTTACATCAACCCAAAACTCTAAAGGGACCGAAAAATAGGTCTATTTTCCCTAATTTTTGCTTCGTGTTCCGCTCCATCTTTGGCAAGTTGTCGCAGTCCCAAAAATGGTCAAATATGACCAAGTATTCTTCAAAACTTGGTCAAGGGCCAACATCCACTACACAGAATATCTTATGCGAAGGATTATGGTGGCCTACACTCCACATGCACACAAAGGAATACTATCATACGTGTGATGTTTTTCAAAGGGTCAGAAAACCCTCCAGAAGGGACAAGATGCCATTGCAACCCCAAGTGACATTACAAGATTTTGATAAGTGGTCCATAGACTTCATTGGACCAATAAACCCACCAGAAAGAATATCAAGGGCTAGGTACATCATTACAACAACAAAATATCTAACTTGATGGGTATAATCTGCACCATTTATGGATTGCACTGCAGAAACTATTGCACACTTTTTATTTGATAACATGGTAACTCGATTTGGGTGTCCAAGAAAATTGATGAGTGATCAAGGGACACGCTTAAAAAATAATACCATAACATATTTTACTAAATAGTTCCAAATTCACCATCAAAAGAGAACGTCATACTACCCATAGGTCAATGGCACAGTGGAAGCATTCAACAAAATTCTATAGAATGCACTAACAAAAATCTGCAACGTGGGAAGAGATGAATGGGACTTAAGAATCCTTGCGGTATTATGGGAATACAAGACAACCAACTAAAATTTGATAGGGAAAACACATTTCAAGTTAGTATATGGACAAGAGGCAGTAATGCCAATGGATTTCATTGTACCAATCTTGTGCATCGCAACTATCACAGATCTTTCGAATTTGGGTACAATACAGGAATGACTATCACAGCTAGTAACACTTGAGGAGGACCGATTTTTCACATGGTTTCACCAACATGTTCAAAAGGAAAGGGAAAAATCATGGCATTACAAACACATCAAGTCTAAAAATATCCAAGTAGGGGACTTGGTACTTCTATATGATAACAAGTTTATGCAACACCCAAGAAAGTTATGTCTGCACTGATTAGGACCACATGTGATCTAGGAGGTTATAGAGGAAGGTGTTTGCTAGAGGGGAAAATCCCCCCTATTACTATAGCATTGATATCTCTTAAAATACGGTTCTATTTCTAAGCTACCACAAACAATCTGAACTCAAAAGACAAGAGAAGGAAAAGAGGATGTACCTTAGGTCCTTTCGGTTGGTGTAGATTTCCTTCTCCTTTGTAGTTTCTTGGGTTGTTGGTCTCCTCCCAACGCTAACCTGCAAAACATTTAGACAAAAAATCTACAAGATATCCTATCTCTACTTATTAATGTTAGGGTTTAGATATAAATGTTAATTCATTACTCAGTTAAACACAAAAATACAATATTTGGGACAGAAACAAAACTCTTTTATTCGTATGTGAATATTACAAAAGTTACAACCTTATTGTCGGCAGACGCTCCGCGAACCTAGTATGGGATCCTCTTATTGTTTCTCTAAGTGTATCATTCCTGTGATACCTCTTCACAATCAAATTATCTCCTTTGGAAATAGGGAAGGGATTGTATAGGGAGAGGGATGGAGGGGGAATGTTGAGGCCAAATCTCAAAAAGGGATGCAAAGTTTGGGCTGAAAGGGGAAGGGATTTTGACAGAGTTTCTATGTTCTCTTGCTTGATGTTTAAATGAGACCCCAAGACCTCCTTTTATATGATAAAATATAGTTAATCATTTTGGGGACAGGATACAAGGGGTAAAATGGTTGGGAAACCGACTATAGCCCATGAAATCTACCGAATTCCTTACAACTTTTTATTTTTTTCAAATTTTGGAGGTAAACATGGGTTGTATAGCATGAATATCATGTATGTACACAAGTTTTCTAGTGTGCAACTAGCATGTGTACATGGCCAATACTGCAGCAGGGTGAGTACATGCTCCAAAAAATGGTTTTTTAAGAGGGAGTCTCAACAGCAATTTGGAAAATTGTGTAATTAGAAAGGATAATGCCATGTATGCATAGGTAGGTAATTTTGGGGCTATAAAAGATGCCCCCTAATGTGTGAGGTCAAAAGAGAAACTGATGGCCAAAATACATTACAATATATTTACCAGTGGGAAGGCACGGAATTGAGTGAGCCCGGGACCAGAGTTATGGAGTGTGTCATTTGCAAAAATAATAATAATCTCTTTGAGGCAAGCATAGCCATGCTCAGGATGAAATAATCATGGCTTCCAATCAAGTACACCACACATCCATGTAATATAAATTTCTATCTAAAGTATATCTACGATCAATACACAATGGATCTACATCTCAAAATCATTTGATGATATTCAAGTATAATACAATATGCATCTTCAAGAAGCATCAATACCTATGGATGGAGATGAGGAATTCATAGCTCGAGCAAAAAAATCAAGATATTCAACCAGTCGGGTAGGATTACAATAAGAGTGTTAGACTCACTACTATGATGTCTTCAACAAGTCGTTGAGGAAAGATTGGAGGATCTTAATCATCAGGCACAGAACTTCATTGATTTTGAATCTGGACTTGACTGGACTCTCAGGATGGTCGACTCATGAATTTAAATAGAAAAAATACATAATGGTCGACTCAGGTTGGATAAAACTTCCCTTGGACAAAATCACGAAATATGATCAAACTTAGGTAGCGTAATATTGACATAAATTTGTGATGCAGGAGGCATCACAAACTCTCCATATGTTTGGAAGAGTAACCAAATAGAGGAAGACACAACTCTATGTAGAGAGAAAAACTTCATAAGCTCATACTAAATCCCAATGCTTGGAAAACAAACATAAGGATGTGCTTTGTCCAAGGGAGACTATATTGCTTCCGAAAAAAGAATTAATACATCTCGTCCCCTCTTTTTGGAATATTTGATTTTTTTGTCTTTTTCAAATTTTTAACAAGCTTGAAAAAGAATAAAAGAATGCTACGTTACAAAGGAGGAACGAGTGTCACGAGAAAGAAAACTAGTTCCAGGTGCATGGAACATACTGATACTCAGTGCAAGGAGACATGTGTAGGATAAGGACACTAAGGGAAAATTCCTCCATGGGTCAAGGTGTCAGATTGCAAAGGAAAAAAGTGTTGCAAGACTTGTGTTTAAGGAATTCTTTAAAGGTTCAGTTGAGAGAAACATGGAGCCGATATTAGGCCAAAGACGCAAATATGAGACCCTCAATGCAATTAATCATGACACAACAAGACTCTTTCCATGTGAATTTTTACAAGCCCAAAGAAGGTAAGCTCAGTGGTTTTTTCACGTTTAGAGAGTCTGAAAAAACGCTAAAAGAAGACTCCAGGGATTTCCTTTTTTGCAATTAGTCCATTCGGTTTGAAAAAGGGTTAAACTTATACTGAAAATACGTCTCTTCAATACGATTTAACGAGTGTGATTGAGACAAGATCACTTGGCTATATTTTCAATTTTAAGGAGTTTGAAAAGAGCTTAACTATGGACTTACATCATTTTTCTAGGTTTAGTATCCTTAGCCCGAAAAACTATAAAATATAACTGAGGATAAATCTTGCGGCGAGACAAGGCATACCTTTTTCTTGAATAATCTATTGGTTGAAAAAATGGTTAACCTCATAACGAATAGATATTCTTTCTAGACCAATTAACGAGTGTGAAAGGAACAAGGTCACTCGGTGATATTTTCATACTTAGGGAGTCTGAAAAGAGCTTAAATATGAACTTTGAGGGGGTTCCTTTTTCGTAAGTAATCTCCAAGGCCCGAAAAAGAGATAAACCAAAACCAAGAAGAATGTTCCTTTTTCAAAAATTTAGTCTCTCGGGCCCGAAAAAGGGTTAAACTTATGCTTGAGAATACTCTTCTAGAAAACCAAACTTCCTGGAGCATACCTTTATTCATGAAATTAATCATTCGGACTGAAAAATGGGTAAAATACCGTTGGACATATGTGCCTTCAAAATTTCGTTTGGCGAGCGTGAAGGGCAACAAGATCGCTCAACAATATTTTTATTTTTAGAGAGTCTGAAAAGGGCTTAATGAAGACTCCAGGGGGGCTTCTTTTCTCAAGTAATCCATACGAGATCGAAAATAATAAATAAAGTCTCGTTGGATGTTGTTTTCAAAGTTTAAGAGAGCTTGAAAGAAAACAAACCATGCTCTTAGGGAATCCCTTGGGTATAGGCCAAAAAATGATGAAGAAGAATGAGGCTTCAACGCACTGTCATGGAAGGACTAAACGGACTCCCATTCCTCTGAATTACTTTGGCATGGAAACCAAATGGAAAACAAGGCTCTAACTAGGATTCCCATGGAAGGAAGGCTCTACCACATAAAGTACAATACACTTATCATCAAGGAAGGTTAATGTCGCAATTCAATGGGATCGATCCGAAGGCCAAAAGAACTAGGAAACGGTTAATGAAAAAAATGAAAGTAGGGAAAAATCCAACATATATGCCAGTTTCAAGGTCAATACCTATTAGAATGGGTCGATACGATGGAAAAACGTCAAATAAAACTCTATCCAAGATCCTGCATATAAGGCCAATAGCACTCATCCAGAAGTTAATAGATCTAATATAGATAGAAACTTCAGAAAATAATAGTTGTTATTGAATATTGTTAGCACTCTGTAAGTTTTGTCCGACTAATAGAGAAATAACAGAGGTAATTGTTTCAACCTACTTTAGAGCTAAGCACTAGCCAGATCAACTCAGAGGGGTCTCTCTCATGTCACTAGGTATTTATTTGGAAATCAGTGGCTAGATTCAGATTGTTTTGGGGGGTTTTATAAAGTTTGTTGGAAAAGAAGGCGAGGGACTCTTAGGGCTATGGATTCGAAATTATGAAAGTGAAGGAAAACAATGGTTGGTTGGTAGAACTCTCCAGAGGATAAAGGATAAATGAGGAAATGAATCTGAGTTGTTAATTGAGTTTAAGCAGGGTGTAAGAAGAAATAAGAAACAAATAACTGCATCAGAGCATTACTGAAATGAATTCTGAATTAGTTAAGAGGAAATTCACACAGTTTAAATTGCTTAAGACGGAAGAATCACAAGATGAATTCTGAGCTTTTAACTATCCAATTTAAACAGAAGACAGTGCAAATGGAAATAAAGAACATAGTAAATACATACAATGAGAGAAGACAAAACTCATATCACCACCATTAGAATCTTTTCATAGAGACTTCAAAAGCTTCTGCATATGTATTCAATTCAACTCCAGAAAATTACAATGTAGTTCAAAACAACTAAGAAGGTGCCATTGCACTTCTGCCAACATTAATTCATTCAAAACTCCTAGAACTTATACAATTTGATTACAATGACTAAAACTAAAGCATTTCAATTTCTAAAACTGACTAAAATAATTGCAAGCCAACAGTTTCAGTAGGCGAACTGATTTACAATGATTTAACCAAAAATGTTTCATAAACTGGGGACGGATCACTCTGACTGCTTAGCTTCCTCTGTGCCATATGTATTGCTCTGATCTCTTGTCGAACTTGCCAGTTTGGTGACACCTAGAGGTTACTTAATGGTCCCTAGAAAACTGCATTTCGTCCTGCCCAGCCGCATGATCTCCTTACACTATCAGTCAGAAGGAATCTCGTAATCCATCATTTCCTTTATCAAAATCTCCAGATCAATGCAAGTAGAATAAGACATAGTTGGAAGCTCAATCTTTACTGTCTTAAATTGATTCAAATCTCAAAGTATGCGGCCAAATATTATACCAAACTAGGTCCCTTCAGGTTCACTTAGTGAGGAGAGAATTGTATTCCTCTTGATTGTATAATTTCCCTTTACCATCCCAAAATGGTGGGAGGCCCTTGATAAACAATTGTTCAAATGTATCCTTAAATTGTTGTATACTCTATTCTATTTGCATAGCTTTGGTTTGAACCGACTTGAGAAAATTGTGCTTAGCGATGATCCTTCTGGCCCAAATGATCAATGCAGTTTTTTCTTTTACCCCAATGATCTGAAGATCAGCAATGGGCACAGAATTAACAAATTAATAGCATTCTTGACCCATTCCAAGGGCTTTTTTTCTAGTGTCTCATTAACAATAGTACATCTACTTCAGGTAGTGATAGCCATGTTGTCTTTGTCTTTTATTAAATTCATATAAACCCTTAACTTAACATCTTCAGCAGCAACATCATCCTAGATTACATGTTTAGCTCCTTGCAACATTACTTTTCCCTTCAACCTCGTCTTCAACTTGTTAACCCTTTCTTTCAAATCTTGATTCTCCTTTTGGAATTGGGCCATCTTTTCATCCTTCAGTTTCTTCTCTTGCTGCATATTTTCCATGACCTCCTTAAGGCTCATGATCTCCCCTGTATTTAAGCTTACTTGAGACATAGACTGAACCAATCCATCAGTGCTTGATCCAGTTTCTGTAGTAGAAGGTACAATAGCCACCATGTCTGATTTTTCTACGTGTCCTTGTGACCAAATTTATTTTTCCTTTTCCAGCTGCAATACTTTGGCTTTGTAATTTAGTTCTTCCTATCTAAATCTATCCTTTTCTTTCTCTAGAGTAGCTAGCTTTTATGTCTGTGGATGTTCTATGGCAAACATCTTCAGCTTCTTCTTCAGGCTTTGGATCATCTTCTCTTTCTCATCTAAAGAAGATTTTACCCCTTGAGGGCCTTTAGATTCCAATCTTTTGACTTGTGTCTGACAAGCTCTGCTAGATGCTTTTTCCTGGTTCAATTGTCCATCCAATTTGAGTGAATGGGTTGTCAATCTTGAAACCCTGAGACTCAGACATAGGTAGTCTGAATACAGCATGTCACTAGCGTTTTTGTGGAACTTCACCTTGTCTGGGGCACCAATATTTTCACAATGCAGCTTGATTTCAGACACTTTATCTTCATCTACCATCGCTATGTTAAAAGTCTTTCTTTCTACATCCCTGACTAAGAAAAGGGAAGACTTATGCTGGGAGATTCTTTCTACCTTGGGTAACAAATCTCTTCTTTCACTATTGGCCATATTTCCTTTCACAACATATTGATTCACTAAATCTTCTTTGGATTGGTAGATTGCCCCAGGTCTCTTGCTAAAGACATGTTTCTTGTTGCCAAAATCCCTTGAGCTGATTTCACCCTATGGTATGCTCTTTGTATTAGCTTTGTATTTTTGGTTCTGCTCTCCACCATTTCCATGCTCATTTTCTCCTTAGGTTCTTCCTCCTCCAGGTTTACTATCTGTGGGGACTGTGTGATCTTCACCTTATTGAGAACATTTTGCTGACTACCAGTGCCCAAGGCCTCTGAACTTCTCCTCTTGTTATAAATACTCATCTTGGGAGCTTTAATAATCAACCTTGGAGAAGTTTTTTGTGTCTAGATCTGTTGTGGGGCTGACTCTATTTGTTGTGTTTGATCAGGTTGCAAAGTGACTTCCATATCCACATAGGTTTCCATATTTTCTAGTTTATCAAATCCTTCAACATGCTCATGCTCGTAGGGGCCTTGTCTACTCATATGTCTTCTCTTAGATATGACCTGATACGGATCATATTTCCTCCCTTGTAACTGTGCAAATCCAAGATCATTGATATTGGCCTAGATTTGAGGCAAACAGGATCTAGTTTTTACCACAAAGGGTCCTATTATGAAGGGAAACTATAAGTTAGATTCTTTGTGCATCTTCAAAAAATGTTTTGTTTCTGAGATGATTCTTTGCCTAATGAATTCCACGGAAAAGGCTCTAGGAGTCAAGAAAACTAGAAAAAGGTAAGGTCCTTATTGATAACCATATACCCAAATCATAGTAGAGTGCATGGACAACACCTAATATCCTACCCTATTCTCTAGATTAGGTTGTAAAGAACTTTTCATTTCTTCCAAAACCCTTGGAAGGTCGGTGCTGAGGATCAAGCTATATACTCTGGACATGATCTTGTTTATAAAAATGAGCATTGTGATCCTTTTGCATTCAGTCGATATGAATGCAGCTTCAGGGAACTCTTTCTTATTCATTTCCAGGAACATTCTCACCAAGTGCATGTGTTACCTCAAGTGTCTCAGTGAATTGAAATTTACCATTTGTTTGTGCATATTTTCAGCAATGAACTCTTCAAAATGGATACAGACCGATTGATTGGAGTCTAACTGAAAAAAGGTCAGTGGGAAAGCCAACATGACCTCTACTACAAACTTCTCATTGTCCAGTCCTATAATTTGACTGAGTATGAAGCAGGCCCACTGGAACTCAATATCCATGATGCTTACACTGATAGGTAATGACAAACTCTCCGGAATGATGTTCAGGTTTAACAATGGTCTGTAAAAATAGGGTTTTGACATTGGGGGGGGCATTCTCTGTAGATTGTGATTAGTTTCTCTTCCTCGAAGGGATCCGGTGCCGGAGGGGAAGACTTTGGTATACTGAGGGCATTTTGAATTGATGGGCTATGTATTTCGCATAAGACCTCTAACCCTAACTTATTCAAAATGGCCTTTTCTTCTTGTGAATATTGTTCTGCACACCAGCTTATGAACTCTGGGAAAGTGAAAGCGACTTCGACGGCGTAAGGGGTAATGGAGGCTTGGGCTGCTTCGAGGAAAGGTATTTTTTTCCCAACATTGTCTTACAAATTGGCTATGGATACGAAAATGGGTGAGACAATTCTTTTTGTGTCAAATTCATCGGAGTCCTTGTCAATTAGGGCTTCTTCTTTAGAGGTGGGGTCTTTCTCTATTACGGATAAAATGACAGGATTCATGGCCATGATGAAAAATACCTGTGAATCAGCGGAGAATGTATGATTCTAGTTCACTGTTGAGCTTCAATTTCGAACAAAGTGTTTGCGCCAATTTTCAAACATTTGAATGATTTGAAATATCATAAAATAATGACTGGGGCTCTCCTTTTATATGCGCTTTTTGATATTGGGGGTGAGACAAAACAATTTTGGGTATACCGCTTTTCACCCCGATATGTCTCTAGAGGCGCCACGTGTCTGCGAGGTGAAACCATGGTATTTTCCCCATCCTGCTCTCGAGTGATTAACCTTCGCACTATTTCATCACCTGATATGTCTCCTAACCGTCGATCTAGGTTGATTAAGATCTATGGCCCACCGGGCCCCATCAACTTATGTCCCTCTTCTATATTGGCCCTTCTCCATTAGATGTAACCTGATCCTCCAAACTATTGTGCCTCCACCCCGATGTAGCTCCTGGCCAACTTTTCAGACTTGGATTCCATCAGAGGAAAATTGTTATGGTGATAACATAGGCTCCAACTAGGGATGATATCCTCTATGCGAGGCAAAGAAAGGTAGACCAAGTGCCTACCCATTGGGTAGTGATTTATTCATGTAGTCTGAATATGCCAACCGTTATTCAAAAAACTCAAAATCGATCCAGCACAGCTCAGGGCCTTCACCTAGGGCTTCAACTATGTTTCTTTTATTTCAACTTCTTCATGTGAAAAGAAAATATAAAATGATTTTGTACAATGAATGGAAGGGGTGATGATGTTTAAATGATATAATGCTTGAGAAACCTGCCATTCATAGGCCCTCCTCCAACGATGTCTCCATTACTCTCCTGTAGTATGTAAGATTTACTTCCACAGTATGCTACAATTTTGAACGGGCCCAGCCATAGGTGATCAAATTTCCCATGTTTTCCCTTATCTTCATTTATAGCATCCCATTTTAGTACCAAGTCTCATGGTTTGAAGTTATCCATCTTGGTATGTCTGTTGAAAGCCTCTTTGATCTTGTCTTGGTGTAGTTGAGTATTGTCGATATATTTTTCTTTGGTTTGATGTACATTGATGAGTTCATCTTTCCTTCTTCGTGTGGCATCTGTCTTTTCATCTTGCTCCTACAACAGTCTCATTACTGGCAACCCCAATGTAGTAGGAAAAATTGCTTCAGTGCCGTAGATTATCTGAAAAGGTGAGGTGGTGATGGACCTCTTTGGGGTGATTCTATCAGCCCATAATGCATGAATGAGCTTTTTGTGCCAAGCCTTTTTATTTCTTGCAACAACTTTTTTATAATTCTGGTGAGGCCCTTGTTTGATGACTCAGCTAACCCATTTCCCTTAGGGTAATAAGAAGTGGAGTGGCCAAGTGTTATTTTGTAGTCACTGCAAAATTTCTCCATCCTTTTAGACTTGAAGGTTGTTGCATTATTTGTGATGATTTTGATTGGACATCCGAACCTAAATAAAATATTTTCTTCCAAAAACTGGATGATGACAAGATTCGTCACTTGCCTGGTGGGTACTGCCTCGATCCATTTAGTGAAATAGTCTTTTGTTATTATAATCCACTTGTGTTGGGATAAATATTGTGGATGTATTTCCCCTATGAAGTCAAGACTCCACTGTCTAAAAGGATCTTCCACAGAGATGGGATTCAAAGGTAGAGGTTGCAATTTGTTTTTTCCTTCAAAAACATGGCATTCATGGCATCTTGAAACCCCTTTATAGACATTAGAAAATATGTTGGGCCAATAGAACCCATCTTGCAAGATTTTGTGCATAGAGTTTTTCCAATAATGATGACCTCCACAGTCACCCTTATGAAACTCTTTGATGGTCTTCTCATCTTCTTCTTCTAGCAAACAGCTCAATAAAATTCCCCCAGGATACTTCCAATATAGGGATTGATTTACTATACAAAATTTTGTTTCTTTCAGTTTCAAGAACCTTGCCTTTGTTTTACTTAATTCAGAAAGAGCCTACAAATTTTTCAAAACAAAGATGATATCTGCAGACCATGTGGATTCAAGAAATTTTTGGGATATTTGTGGAGTCGCCCTCTCTTCTTCTGCACCTTCTGATAGGTCTGCGATGAAATTTATTCCAAAAATTTCACAATTGGTCTGTGTCATCAACTTCGCAAGCCCTTATTCTTTGATCAATTTGGTGGGTTTGATCTCAAGTTCATATTCTAACAGCACTGCTATCCATTTTCCCCTCTTTCCTTCAGAATCAGGCTGGGTTAAGATGTCTTTCACTGAGATGTTGGGTACATAAGAAGTAGTATGGGAATGCAGGATGTAAACTCTGAATTCTTTCAATGCCTTGACTAAATCATATTCTTACTTGTCCATGATTTCATACTTCATAGGAGCATCCCTCAACGTTTTGTTGTAATATGTTATGGGCTTCTCAAAATTTTGGTCATCTTTCTAGAGTAAAACACTAGCAATTGTGTGTTCTAAGGTGAAGGAGAACAATATGAAATCCTTTTCAAAATTAGGATTGGCCAATACTAGAGCCTTGGTCAATGCCACCTTGATGTCTTCAAAGGACTTTATGGATTCAGGAAGCCATTTTATTTCATTTCCCTTCTTGAGCATGTTGGTAATATGTTTTATGATTTCAGCCAAATTAGGGATGAATCTTCTCAGAAAATTCATTTTTCCTGAGAAAGATTGTACCTCCTTTTTACTTCTGGGTATGCCAATTTTCAAGATTCCTTCAACTCTATTGGGATCTAGTTTTATCCCCTCTTTTGAAAAAATATGACCCAACAACTTTCCTTCTTCCATGGAAAAATTTGACTTCTTGGGATTCAATGATATACCAAACTTCCTGCATTTTTCAAATTCCTTTCTTAGATGCTTGAGGTGTTCCTCATCTGAGGTGGAATACACAGTGATATCATCCAGGTAGATAACAATGAACTATTCCTTCTCGTCGGCAAAAGCTATGTCCATATCTCTCTGAAATGTTGCCTCTACATTCATGAGCCCAAAAGGCATATTGGCATACATGAATGTTCCCCAAGGTGTTGTGAATGTTGTCTTTTCTTGATCGTCAGGATGCACCATAATTTGATTATACCCAGAGAAACCATCCAACATTGACATTTTATGAGAGCCTACCACCTTTTGTAAAATGTGATCCATCTTAGGAAATGGGTAGTTGTCTTTTAGAAACACCTTGTTTAGATTTCTAAAATCTACACATTACCTGATATCTCCACTCTTTTTTCTAACTGGCATCAAATTTGCCGCTCATTTGGAAAATCTCAGGGATACTATGATTTTGGCTTCAAATAGCTTCTTAACTTATTTCTCAATCAAGGGTAGCAACAAAGGGTTTATCCTTCTCATTTTTTGTTTGAATGGCATGTGATCTTCCTTTATTGGGATAACATGTTGAATTATACTGGTATCATAGAATTTCAACTCATCGTAGCTCCAAGAAAAAACATCAGGAAATTAATTTGACATGCATTTCCTTGACTGCAGGGTTGAGTGTTCTGGACATCTTAATGATCTTTGGATCATCTGGAGTCCCAATATTGCAATCTTCCACATCCCCTTAATTTATTGTAATCTTTGGAATTCTAGCCACATCATTATTATCAAAGAGTTTTTCCAATGGGACCATCCCCTTGGGAATGATATTGCTCTTTAGTTGAACAATATCTCTGCCTGCAATCTCATTGTCGAAGTAACCATCTGTGGTGAAAGTATTTGCATCTACTTCTTCATCACAGTATTCATCATCAATGTTCAAATTCTCGAATTCATTCTCCATCTTAAGGAAGATTTCTATCGGTTTGTCATCTTCAAAAAATTTCCAGTGCTTCATATTATTTGGCATGTACTTGACCTCAACCTTGTAGCTTTTGTCAAGGAAAATTGGAACTTTGAAAATTGTTGTTGAGGTAGCCAAGGCATTAGCAACCTGATTATGTTCTCTTGGAATTGTTGAAATATTATACTCTGAAAACTTCCCAAGGAGGTCTAGTACCAGATTCCTATAATCCCTCGGTCTGGGGTGTTTTTCTTCGTATATTCCTTTGATTTGATTTATAATTAGCTCAAAGTAACCATGTACATAAATTCTTTTGGCACCCAATTCTTTCAAAAGTTTCAACCCCAATATTAATGCTTCATATTTTGTCATGTTATTTGTGCACTCAAAAACAAGTTTATAGGAACACAATTTCGAATCTCCTTTGGGGTGATTGATCCAAATGCCAGCTCTCACTCCTTCTCTGTAGGCAGCCCCATCAAAACTCGTCTTCCATATCTGATCTTCTGCTTCATCCTTTTGTTTTGAATACTCTTCAATCTGTTGATCATATTTCTCAGTCACATCAATTTATGGTTCTTTTTCTTCGCAACACAGGTCATTAAAGAAAATGGAAGATCCCAACTCGGTTTCAACGAAGTATATGGGATGATTACTTGGTTGTGACTTGTTGTTGACCATGTACTTAAGAAAAACATATATGTACAATCTTATGTCTTGACCAAAGACAGGGATAGTGGCGTATGACATGTCCATCTGGAGAGTTCCCTTTAATTTTCCAGCCCATGACCTAGACAACGGCATGCCAAATTTTGGAGGGATATCAGTAACCACTACATCCATAACCATGTTCTTTGTTGGGATTTATTCCAAAGACACCACCAGATCTTTGATCAGGCCAAGGCATTTCACCTTTATTGAATCGAAAGAAAATAGATCTTTATAAGGTCTTGTGACGTCCAGGCCCAATTGGTCCATGACCACTTTGGGCATCAGGTTGTGAGATGCTCCCAAATCCAACATAGCATTGTGCATAGTCATATCATGGATTTTCAGACTGACATAAAAAGGGGGAACTTCTTCAGTATCACCATTTTCTTCTACTCTTGGTCCAAATAAGATGGTTGGGTGATCATCGTGTATGTTTAGTGTATCAGAGGTTTGTTCCATCTTAAGCATCTTGATAATCTGATTTATATATTCGCTATTCTTGATTAATTCATTAAATGGTACAGAAATTTTGATCTTGGCCATCTCACTTTCAAAATTAAAAGAGGATGAGGTCTTCTCTACCTCTTTGGTGACTGTTTCTTTCCTTGCCTCCAATATTCTCTTTTGGGGTTCTTCTTTCTTCTTTCCTTTGTTCACAGTACCCTTTGCAGAAGAATCCTTCATAGTAGAGTCTTTTGCAGTTGAATCCTTTGCAGCAAAATCCTTTTTGGGCTGACTTGAAGAAGGTATGATACTCTGAGCTTCTTTGGTGGGATTTCCCTTTGGAGGGTTTGGAGGTACCTTTTGATTTCGAAGGTTATATTGTCTTTGGAATTTCATGATGGAATTTTGAAATCATGTCTGGTAATCTTCCCTTTCTACTGACAGCCTTTCCTCCTCATCTTGCAAAAATATCTCACTTGCATCTATGAACTGGTCATGTTCTTCTTTAGTAAAAAACACCTATGTTTCTTTATCATCACAACAGCTCATGTTGTCTTCGAAATACCCATCATAATCCTCATTTACGTAATTATTTTGGAAAGGATGCCTTATTTGTTGGTCTCCCTAATTTCCTTGGTTTCCCTTATTCACCTGGTCTTCTTGATTCGTCTGATTTGCCTGATTCCCCTAATTTCTTGGCTCTCTTTGTCTAATTTGTGGTATTTTTGGTCTCCTCGAATTTCTAGGTGGACCACCAGCCTATTCTCTAGGGTTAGGCATGTTACCTAGAGTCATCCTTTCCATCATTCTCTCCATGGTTCTCATCATTGTCTCAAACCATTCTTCTGATGTTTGTGAGGTTGAAGGTTGTGCCTTCTCTTGAGTTTTGTTCATGTCCCTGCTAGAGACAACTTTTATCTTTCCCGAAGCCATTAGATTCACTTTGAATTCTATGGAATCAGTCAGCATATCATCTAATGTAGTAGATCTTCGTTCTCTTAATAATAAATAAAAATCACTTTCAAAAGAATCAGCATATCTGAGTTGAGAAGATTTAGGGGGGGAGCGTTTACCCCAACAGGAATCGAATTATAGACCTTCATGAATTTGGCTGAAAACTCTCGCATTGTTTCGTCAGGTGATCTCTTCATGTTGTTGTACTGGGTCAACAATTGAAGGGGTTTTTTCTTGTCTCCCCATTTTGCAAGGAAGTTGGTTTCTAAGGCCTCGAAATCTACGATACTAGCTACTGGAAGGGCTCTGAACCACTTCCTCACTTCTCCTGCAAGACTTTGTGTAAAGAGCCTCATTTTCACATCTTCAAAGTCCACCTCTTCCAAGGCTATGAAATCATTAAACCGGTCTAGATGCTTCTGGGATGATATGTTTCCTTCAGCATCATATAGTTTGATCCTTAGGTTATAATCTTGAGGTAAATCATGCATTTGAGCAGGCAATATGAGGGGGAAAAATATAGCTTCCATGGTTGTTGTGAGGGGTTGGAGTGGATGTTTATTTTGAGAGGGGATTACTATAGGCCTAGCAGATGTGGCTAAAATCAAATATTGGAATCTCTTTTCGTCAAATATGGTCTCACTTAAACAAGATTCGGATTTAGTTCTGAATAGAGCTTGCTCAAATTTTACGTCGAACTCAAGATCTTCAATGCCCATTACCCCGTCCTTGGGTAAGGAAAAATATCAGTCCAAACACAGCACTGGGGTTACTAGATTTTCTTTTCTTTTGTGTACAAGCTTTTCGAGGTCAAAAACAAGGATTGCAGCTTCTGGGTCTGGGTTGCTTCTGGTGTGAATTCTCTTGGGAGACAGGATTTCTATATCACACTACTTGGTGCAACTTGTCTCTTGGTAACGAAGTCGCCAGGGTAAAAATAATCTCAGCCAATAAGGTATTTGATCCACTTTCACCCTTGAGGATCAAACTAAATCTTTTAAGTCATTTTTCCCAGGGAAGATTTTTCCATTTCGTCCCTGGCAACAGTGCCAGAATGTTAGCACTCTTGTAAATTTTGTCTAGCTGATATACAAATGATAGAGGTAAATGTTTCAACCTACTTTAGAGCTAAGCACTAGCTGACTCAACTCAAAGAGGGCTCTCTCATGCCACTAGGTATTTCTTTGGAAATCAGTGGCTAGATTCAAATTATTTTAGGGGGTTTTATAAAGTTGACTAGAAAATAAGGGGAGGGACTCTTAGGGCTATGGAGTTGAAATTATAAAAGTGAAGGAAAGAAATGGTTGGTTGGTAGAACTCTCCAGAGGATAAAGGATAAATGAGGCAATGAATCTGAGTTGTTAATTGAGTTTAAGCAGGGTGTAAGAAGAAATAGAAAAGAAATAATTGCATCAGAGCATTACTGAAATGAATTCTGAATTAGTTAAGAGGAAATTCACACAATTTAAATTTATTAAGATGAGAGCATCACAAGATGAATTATGAGCTTTTAAATATCCAATTTAAACAAAAGACAGTGAAAATGGAAATAAAGAACACATGAAACACATATTATGAGAGAAGACAAAACTCATATCACCACCATTAGAATCTTTTCACAGAGACTTCAAAAGCTTTTGCATATGTATTCAATTCAACTCCAGAAAATTACAATATAGTTCAAAACAACAAAGAAGGTTCCCTTGCACTTCTTCTAACATTAATTCATTCAAAACTCCTAGTACTTATATAGTTCAAATACAATGGACGAAACTGAAGCATTTCAATTTCTAAAACTGACTAAAATAATTACAAGCCAATGGTTTCGGTAGGTGGACCAATTTACAATGATTTAAACAAAAAATGTTTCATAAAATAGGGACGGATCACTCTGATTGTTCGGCTTCCTCTGCACCATTTGTCTTGCTCCGATCTCCTATTGAAATTTCCATTTTGGTGACACTTGGAGGTTACTTACTGGTCCCTAGAAAACTGCATTTTGTCCTCCCCGGCCACACGATCTCCTTACATTGTGAGTCAAAAAGAATTTTGTAATCCATCATTTCCTTTATCAGAATCTCTAGATCAATTCAAGTAGCGTAAGACATAGTTGGAAGCTCGGTCTTTACTGTCTTAAACTGATTCAAAATATCAAAGTCTGCGGCCAAATATTCCACCAAACTAGGTCCCTTCAGGTTCTCTTCCAGGCCTTTAAATTTGCAATGATCCATTTTGCACCGAGTGAGGAGAGAATTGTATTCCTCTTAATCGTATAATTTCCCTTTACGATCCCAAAATGGTGGGAGGCCCTTGATAAACAAATGTTCAAATGTATCCTTAAATTCTTGTATACTGTGTTCTATTTGCACAGATTTGGTTTGAACTGACTTGAGAAAATTGTGCTTAGTGATGATCCTCCTAGCCCAAATAATTAGTGTAGTTCTGTATTTTACCCTAATGGTCTAAAGATCAACAGTGGGCATAGAATTTAGCAAATTAATAGCATTTTAGGCCCATTCCAATGGATTTTTCACCAGTGTCTCATTAACAACAGTACATCTGCTTCGGGTAGTGATGGCCATGTTGTCTTTGTCATTTATAAAATTCAAATAAACCCTGAACTTAGCATCTTCAGCAGCAACAGTATCCCAAATTACATGTTTATCTCCTTGCAATAGTACTTTTCCCTTCAACCTTGTCTTCATCTTGTTAACCCTTTCTTGCAAATCTTGATTCTCCTTTTGGAATTGGGCCATCTTTTCATCCATCATTTTCATCTCTTGTTGCAGATTTTCTATGACCTCCTTAAGGCTCTTGATTTCCCTTTTCTTTAATCTTACTTGAGACATATCCTAAGCCAATCCATCAGTGCTTGATCTAGTTTCTGTAGTAGAAGGTATAATAGCCACCATGTCTGATTTTTATGCCTGTCGTTGTGACCAACTTTCTTTTTCCTTTTCCAGCTGCAATACTTTGTCTTTGTAATTTAGTGCTTCCTGTCTGAATGTCTCCTTTTCTTGATTTAGAGCATCTAGCTCTGTTTTTTATGGATTTTCTCTGGCAGACATAATCGACTTCTTCTTCAGGCTTTGGATCATCTTCTCTTTCTCATCTAAAGAAGATTTTACCCCTTGAGGGCCTTCAGATTCCAATCTTTTGAATTGTGTCTGCCAAGCTCTACTCAATGCTTTTTCCTGGTTCAATTGTCCATCCAATTTGAGTGCATGGGTTGTGAGTCTTGAAACCCTCAGACTCAAACTCAAGTAGTCTGAATATAGCATGTCACTGGCATTTTTGTGGAACTTTACCTTGTATGGGGCACCAATATTTCCATAATGAAGATTGATTTTAGACACTTTATCCTCATCTGCCACCGCTATGTTAAAAGTATTTCTTTCTACATCCCTGACTGAGAACAGGGAAGACTTATGCTGGGAGATTCTTTCTACCTCGGGTAAAAAATATGTTATTTCACTATTGGCCATATTTCCTTTCATATCATATTGATTCACTAAATATTATTTGGATTGGTAGACTACCCCAGGTGTCTTGTTAAAGACATGTTTCGTGTTGTTGAAAGCCCTTGAGCTGCTTTCACCCTATGGAATGCTCTCTTTATTAGCTTCTTCTTTTTTTATTCTTCTCTCCACCATTTCCATGCTCATTTTCTCCTTAGTTTCTTCCTCCTCCAGGTTTACTGTCTGTGGGGACTGTGTGATCTTCACCTTCTTGAGAAAATTTTGCTGACTACTAGTGCCCAAGGCCTCTAAATTGCTCCTCTTGTTATAAATACTCATCTTGGGAGCTTTAATAATCAACCTTGGAGAATTTTTTTGTGTTTGGATCTGATGTGGGGCTGACCCTATTTGTTGTGTCTGATCAGGTTGCAAAGTGACTTCCATATCCGCACAGATTTCCAGATTTTCCAAATCCTTCAACATGCTCATGCTCGTAGGGGCCTTGTCTTCTCATCAGTATTCTATTAGATATGACCTTATGTGGATCATATTTCCTCCCTTGTAATTGTGCAAATCCAAATTCATTAATCTTGGCCCAGATCTGAGGCAAACAGGATCTAGTTTTTACCACAAAGAGTCCTATTATGAAGGGAAACTTTAAGTTAGATGATTTGTGCGTCTTCAAAAAATGTTCTATTTCTGAGATGATTCTTTGCCTAATGAATTCCAGGGAAAAGACTCTAGGAGTCAAGAAAACAGGAAAAAGGTAAGGTCCTTCTTGATAAACATATACCCAAATCACAGTAGAGTGCATGAACAACACCCAATCTCCTACCCTATTCTCTGGATTAGGTTGTAAAGAACTTTTCATTTCTTCCAAAACCCTTGGAAGGCTGGTGTTGAGGATCAAGATATAAACTATGGACATGATCTTGTTTATAAAAATGAGCATTGTGATCCTTTTTCATTCATTCGAGATGAATGCAGCTTCAGGGAACTCTGTCTTATTCGTTTCCAGGAATATTCTTAGCAAGTGCATGTGATACATGAAGTGTCTTAGTGAATTGAAATTTACCATTTGTTTGTGCATATTGTCATCGATGAACTCTTCAAAACTAATACAGACTGACTGACTGGACTTTGACTGAAAAAAGGTCAACAGGATACCCAACATGACCTCTACTACAAAAATTTCATTGTCCAATCCTAGAATTTGAATGAGTATGGATCAGGCCCACTGGACCTCAATAACCATGATGCTTACACTGATAGGTAACGACAGACTCTCAGAATGATGTTCGATTTTAACAATGGTCTATAAAAATAGGGTTTTGACTTTGGGGGGCATTCTCTGTAGACTATGATTAGTTTCTCTTCCTCGAAGGGCTCCAATGCCATGGGGGAATACTCCGGTATACTAAGGGCATGTTGAATTGATGGGTTATCTATTTCGCATAAGACCTTTAACCCTAAATTATTCAAAATGACCTTTTCTTCTTGTGAATATTGTTCTGCACACCATCTTATGAACTCTAGGAAAGGGAAAGTGACTTCGACAGCATAAGTGGTAATGGATTCTTGAGCCGCTTCGAGGAAGGGTATTCGTTTCCCGACATTGTCTAACAAATTGGCTCTAGATACGGAAATGGGTGAGACGGTTATTTATGTGTCAAATACATCGGAGTCCCAGTCAATTAGGGATTCTTCTTTAGAGGCAGGGTCTTGCTCTGTTACAGATAAAATGAAAGGATGCATGGCCATGATGAAAAATACCAATGAATCAGGGGAGAATGCGCGATTCTGGTTCATTGTTGAGCTTCAGTTTCGAATAGAGCATTTTCACCAATTTTCAAACATTCGAATGATTTTAAATATCATAAAATAATGACCGAGGCCCTCCTTTATATGTGTTTTTCAATATTGAGAGTGAGACAAAATGGTTTTGGGTAGACCTCTTTTCACCCCGATATGCCTCTGGAGTGGCCATGTGTCTATAAGGTGAAACCATGGTATTTTCCTTAGCCTGGTCTCAAGTAATTAACCTTTGTTCTATTTCCTCGCCCGATATGTCTCCTGACCTTTGATATGATCTGATTAAGATCTGTGTCTCACCGAGCCCCATCAACTTTCGTGCCTCCACTATATTGGCCCTTCTCCACTAGATGTGACCTGATCCTCCAAAATATCACGCCTCCACCCCGATGTAGCTCATCGCCAACTTTCAAGACTTGGATTCCATCAAAGGAAAATTTTATGGTGATAACAAATATAAAACTTGAAAACAACAAGCCTATACTATACAATATGTACAAGGTACCACATAGCCTTGTGGCTCATGCATAGTAATTTTTCAGATAGAGCCCACTGTTAGGCTCTAACCAAGAGTCTCTTTGATAGTCAACCTGGAAATTCTCCCAAAAGGGAAGAAAACACAAACCATGGTGTAAGTCTTCCCAAAGTATAGAAACCATAGTCATGGATTCAAGGATAGCCTCATTTGAAGGAAATTCAAAATCTGTTAAATCACATGAATGAGGAGGGTCGATAGTGTCAAAGGCGGAAGTAAACTGACCACATTCCATATGATGATGGAGGTTCTGGCCAGGACTGGAAGATTCTATCAGCAAAGAATTACAAGCACAAGGGCTTGAGGATCTACAAATAGTAAGATCAGACTCAAAAGGAAACTCAATATCACGCAGACCAAGAGGGGGAAGCAAGGGCTCACATGCCCCCATTGGATAAACCAATGGATCAATTTTTGAGACCAAGTATTGGGAAGGAAAACATGAGTGAACAAGCTCCTTCTCAAGAGAAATTAAACATCAAGGATAAGATGCTACATAATTTATCTTTGGTGGGGTAGAGTCTACACTAGGAACATATAAAGGGGTAGCCTGAACTAACGCAAAATTAGGATGGTGATTATCAGATGCCAACTGGTTGATAGTGACAATACTTCCATTGTGAGGCAAATGAATCACCCGGAAGATCATAGACACCACAACATTCATAGCATATACATAATCATGCCCAAGAAGCATATTGAAATATAACGGGCCTTGCACCACTATAACATTGGCAAGGATAGTATTCCCACCTAATGATATAGACAACTGAGGAAGAATCCCTGAATATTCAATAGGACGTTTGTCAAATTCCAATAGCTCGCGTGAAGAAGACACAATCTTGGGAGAACCCAAAGCTTTCCAAGTTGAGGAGGATAAAATACTTGTGGAGGCTCCTTCATCTATAATACATCGATGAATGTTTTTTGAATTAACTTCAACCCTTATTTGAAAGGGTGTAGAAGAAAGAAGACGCAGCTCAACAAGGTCATTCCAATAAAAGGAAACCATCTTAGGAATTGGAGGGCGTGTGTTTGAAGTGAGCGGAATGCCCCCTTGTTCTGAAAGTATTGAACTAGAAATGCTAAAAACATAGTCGGTAGACACATCACTCCCCATAAGAAGAGTGGGATCAGCCAAATATTTCATCGACATGACCACTTTGGTACACTCGACACTCTCCAAGAGAAGAGTGGGATTAGTCAAAGATTGCATCAGCATGACCACTACTTCAACCACTCGATGAATAGGTTGCAAGAAAACATGGTATGAAGGAGCATCACCCCCCAAAAAAGGAGTGGGATTAGATGGAGATTGCATCAACATGACCAATTTCTCAACCACTGGTTGAATAGGTTGTGAGGAAAGCTCAAAAGAATCAAAATTAGAATATCTTGTAGACATGGACCACAATATTCGTGCCTCTGGAATGCCAGGGCACAAATTAGTAAGGTGATTTCCCTTGTAAATATTACAAGGGAACCTATGCTTACTTCCTATCCATCTAGGTTTATGTACAGAATCAATGCCCCCAGCATGAATAGCAGTAGTTGGTTGCTTGTCCTCAACATGACTTGTAGAGGTTCTTGGCATATCACTTGTATGACTCGCATTGATGAGACTCATCCCCCCAACAAGACTTGCAATGGCTGGTTGCACATCTCCAACATGACTTGCAGAGGTTGGTTATGAGTCGATAACATGACTCGTAGAAGCTACATACCTATCGCCAGTATGACTATCATTGACTAGAATGTTTCCCCAAACATGACTTGCAGAGGTTGGGTTCTTTCCCCCTACATGACTTGCAGAGACTGGGTGATGGTATTAAACATGACTTACAGAGTCTGGATGATGGTATTCAACATGACTTACAAAGGTTGAGGACCTATCTCCAACATGACTTTCAGAGGTTGGTGATTTTTTCTTCCTATTCTTCCTCTTTCTATTTCATTTAGACTTCTGGTTACTAGTAGTTGGAATTTCACCAGAGAAGGCAGAAGGAGGAAGCTAAGACTTTTATTATGAAGGAACATCAACATGATGCCCATGACATAAGGTTCTTAACTGAGAAGCATCAAGAGAATTAGGGACATTTGGAATGGTACCCAACCAAACCGGTAGTTCCACATTCAACCCAAGAATGTACAAAGTGGCCATCTAAGGGACACCAACGTTTCCAAAGAAAGGAAAAGTAGAAGAATCCCCTTGCAAAGGGGTTCCTTCGTTGGTATCATTAGTAACTTTTTCCATGAAGATCTTATGCATAGGTTCTTCCCTTGCAGGATCGTTCAAGTCCGTAAAAGTCTCACACACTGACTCTATCGAACCAATGGTATAAAAAACAACGCCTATAAAGAGGTGGTTCCACGTTTCTACAAGGAATACCGAAAAGTCCTCACAACTGACAAGGTGGGAGGTATACCACCTTAGGTCAAAGACCCAAAGCAATGACTGACTAACTCGCTATGGAAAACTTGGGAGCACAGAGCACACCACTAAGAAGAAAAGCCTAAAAAGATACAAACTACCCTTCTGAGTGCTTCCAACCCAGGGAGATGAAGTCATGATTGTTTAAGGCATTCACAAAGGAAAATGATTGGTTGGGAGAGGCACTTACCCAGACCTCCAATTGAAGGTCCCTTCGGGTGTCTCCTATAGAATACATAGTTTTCCTCAGGTACTATGATACACCCCTAGCAGACACATGTGTGTCAATCTATATAATGGAAACTAGGCCACCAACTTGTAATCAACAACCAGAGAGGACAGTCGATATCTGAGAGAGTGTATGAGAAGGGTAACTAACCCTAAAGATCCTCCTGAGGCCTGAAATGAAACATGGCTGGAATCACTCTTAGAGTACCTTGGACAGAGCCAAGTGTCTCAGAGGTCTGACACAAGTTGCATCGGTAAATATACATGATTCACCCCAAAAACACACTCTCCCAAATGCTTTGTCGAGATCGAGAGTGGATATCTTCTTCACCATCCTCCACACGGCCTCATGTTTGACTCATGTGTTAGAGGAGCTTCTTGGATTGAGTAATTACAGGGTGGATTTTTCACACCCTAGCACAAACACCTTAGTTAAGTTTTCATTGGCCTTGGAGAGTTTACCTCTCCACACTTAATCCAAGGCCCTAGCCTAAGCTATTGGTGAACCCTAGAAAAAGTGTTACTAATATATTTTAGATTAGCGCATTCATTTTAGGGGCTTTTCTTACTCAAGGAACGGAAGTGCAACTGATGTTGTTTGAGACTCTTGCAAAAATGAAACTTATAATAACACTGGGAAAATGCACAATGCAAATTTCGAGTGAAACAAAAGAGCAAATGAAAGGATTTTCTTTCTTATTTTTCTTTTGAGATGTTTTCAATATGAGAAGAAAACACAACACTATGCTAATTTATTTTTCTTTTTCAAATAACAACACAAAGCAAATGCAAAGAAAGAAAGAGACCTAAAAACTAGGTTGTTTTTATATTTTCTTCCAATCAAAGTAGAACTAACAAAAGATGTTAAAAGAAACTGCATAATAAGCCAAAAAAGATAGGAAACACATAGAGACAAGTGGATTTATTTTTTTTACTTCATAAACAATTTCAGCCTGCAAAGTGTCTCAACCCCAAACAACAGAGGCTTCTGGAACTCAGGAAGACCTAGGAACCACAAGTTTCCTATAGGAAAGGAAAATATTTTGAAAAAAATCTCCAAAACAACAGAGACGCGTGATGTGCATGGCTAGCCTGTGTATGTACATGGGTTTTATATAATGCAAACCACATATGTATGCATGTTGTATAAAGAACAGGGCACATACACCTCTGTAAATTTTCAAAAAAAATAAAAAGTTTGGAGAGACAACTTGGATAAGGGAAGTTGGTAGGCACATGGAAGGTGACCAAAGAATATAACCTAACCAAGAACACTTAGAAAACTCAGAAAGAAACTAAAAATCAAATCTAACCAAGATCTCCCACTGAGACCCTAGAGACACTCCCTAGTGGAGTCAGAAATTCTGCTAGCGGGGGAAATCCCCCTATTACTATACTGGGTCAGAGTATAGGAAGAGAATTGATCTCCCTTAAAATATGGTTCTATTTCTAAATGGCACCACCCAATACTACAGGAGAAACACCCTCTATATTGAGGAGGAGTTGTAGTAGAGTGCCAGAATCCAAACCAAATATTGAGGAAACCTCAGGGGCATCTTCATCAAAGACGAGATTTCCTCGTGACTACATACTTCCTAGAAAGGATGATGCCCCACTGGTCATGCTACAGAAGAATCTAGACTATATATTGGTGACTCCAGAGATTATAGAGGGAGTGATCATTGACAAGGACATGGTGGGGAAAATGCCCCATTTAAAGTATGTAGATCATGAAATTACAAAAGTGGCGAAGTTCCATGAACTTGTGCCCCACGAATACTTGGAACTCTAGGTAGATCCACTCACAAAGAATAATGTACCAGTTACCAAGGTTTGGCCCAGAGGATTGGAGTGAGTAAGCCTCCTCAACCTGTTCGATATTCCTCACTTCGGACACAAAAATAAAGTCAATGCATGTGTTAAACTTCTCTTATATTGCATGCATGGGGGGGTACATATGGATGGATAGGCCAATATCCATTGACACATACTTTATTGCTAGAATCATTGGGCTTCCAACCTGGGGGAAAGACACTACTTCCTTATTTGCAGACAAAACTATAAAGAGCGCACAATCAGAGGCTATGTGAACGAATTTTTGCACGATTAGAGGGGTGCGCGGCCTGGGCGTGCCAACTATACGTGACCCAACCATTCAAATGGACACACAAATGTTATCATTTAAGATACTATGAAAATGTAGGAAGGATCAAGTACCATCATGGATCATAGCTGCGATAGAGAAATGTGTAGAAGGCACTATGATGAGTTGGGCACCATTCCTACTGAACCAGTTCCTATTGGACTACACAGAAGCCCAAGATAAAGGAATGGATTTTCACTACCCCCGGATCCTAATTATGATTTCCTTCAAAGCATGGGAAGAACTAGAAGACACATATTTATTAGGGATAAGAGGGAAGCCATGTGTCGTGACGAAGTATCAAAAATTATGGTTTTCAATGAATAAGAGGAGACAAATGGACAACAATGTCCAATTCTTTCTCTATGGGGAAAAATTTTGATATAATATCTGGAGCACACCATGCATGTCACCACAGTTGGTGGAGGCATATGGCCCAGTTGTGTATTTTTTCACAGACAAACATCATATGTACACCAAATCCAAGAAGGATCCAAGGGAAGAGTGGGTCCAAACAAAATATAATATAGCAAAAGAAGACATCCATCTGGTCATGCGGGATTGGGAACCGGATTGGAAGGTACCAACAGAAGGGGATGCAACAACTCAAGGCGGGAACACTGAAGCGACACAACATGCAGATATAGAGATGAACTCTCCATTAAATGGCATAGAGGACATCAATCAAGGAAATGGCACATAGGATGCACCAGAAATAGGTCCAACAGACCAATATCCACAACCCCCACCTCACATAGGGAGGAAACTTCAATACCAAAGCACAAGGTCATTGACATGGAATAATTAGAAGGCTCAAAATCCACAAGTCGTTTACACACTAACATATGAAAACATGGACAAAATTGGATACCGACTAAGGGATTTCGTGGAGGAAGTCTTTGAAAAGACAAAAAAGAAACAAGAAACACTCCAAAAAAAGGTGCAAGACCAATGTTTGAGATACAATAGTTATTGGAAAATTTTCGCTTGGCACCAGCACAGGGTTCAAGAACAACCCAATAATGGACAACAGAGGAAGAACAAACTATGATATTAGCACAGTTAGCAGTAGAGTGGAGAGTGATCAAAATCCCAGTAGAGATAGTCAGGCTACCCAACCCCAAAGTACATGAGAAGCTGCAATGACTAAGTCACATGGATCTAGTTGTTTATCAGATGCCAATGGAACTATTACAGGGTTTACACATGCTAATCATGCAAGAACTACATCTTCGGGTTGACACCGCAGCCAATGAATTGGAGAAAATAGAAGTAGAGAAGGAGAAACTGCAAAAACAATATACCATTATGCTACATGAAATGTGTGTAATAGAACAATGAGTGGAGCTCGTAGAAAAGGAGAAGAACGAAGTAGAGGGACAGGTAGAGAAAGTTAGGACATAAAGGAGTGAATTCGAAGAAAATACCACCAACGCCTTAAAGGAGAAGGAGGAAGAAAACAATATGGCGCAGAAAGTCCACCAATCAATCCAAACACTATACAAGGAGGTCCCAAAAGTATCGATGGTGGTAGAGGCCATGGTAGAGGAATAAGTGTTAAATATCAATGAGGCCATCAAAGGAATTCACACAAATATCACGGAGTTGGAAGTGCACATAAAACCAGGGACGCCATTGGAAGAAAGAGCACAAAGGGTAAGGACTGTGCAGACAACAGTAGTGAAGATCAAAATATTGGAACACGCATTTGGACAGAACTTACCACCAATATGTATAAATATGTATAATGAAGGAATGCATAAATATGTATAACGAAGGAACACACATTTGGACAGAACTTACCACCAATCCAGGAATGCAATCATTGGAAGATAAGATAAGGATTAAATAGGAGAAAGTGCAGTAGGTCACTGAATGCGTGAATACGTTTCCACCAACAAAAAGAATGTTAGTGATACTATCTAACGGGAATTTTTACAAGACATTAGAGAAAATGAAGGAAGAACAAAGGAAGGGCATACAGGAGCTTTAGCCACTACAAGACGAATCCATCGAGGTGCTACAAGAGTTAGCCACTGCGTAGATTACTACAAAATTAGCAATGAAAGACACATAAGCTAATCTTATTATTGTAACAACGTAGATGATGGAGGAAATTGTGAACAAGGAAGTAGAAATTATAACAACAATACAAACAACGAAGGACAATATTCAGAAATTCACTAAGGCATGGAGAAGCGTGACACAATAGGCCTAAGTGGCTCGAGACGAGCCACAAGTGATAGTTGGGGACCTGTTGGGAAGGATTTTTTTTAATAGAAAATTGAGAAGAGACGAGGTACAGGGAAAAGGGGCAGGATCAAGAAGATCGAGAACATCAAGAAACAAGAGAGAGGAAAGAGAAGAAGATGGGGGACATGAAAGAGTAGCTAGCGCAAAATCTGGGAAAACCATTTGAGCATGAGTTGTATCCATCTTATAATGTGTTTTATCCAACTAAGCATGAGTGGTATCCAACTCATTATGAGCTGGAAAAAGAACCTAAGCAAAAGGTACAAATATGTAAAAGATCCATGAAGTTAGGGTCGTCGCTTCTAGGTTTTTGTTGTTGGTTTTGTTTGTGTTTTTTTTGTTGAGGTCACGGGGTCTAGAGAGAAAGAGATATTCAAAGAGTAGAGCAATGTAAAGAAACTACAATTGTGAATAATATTGTATACCAAGCCTCCATTGTAGCACAAAGTGCAATCAAGATTCGTAAATATAATAAAGAAGCCAATATTTTATGGACGTAGCCCATATTGGGGTGAACCACGGTAATTCTATGTATAATTGTGTTGTTGGATGATTATTGTTTGTATTGTGTTAATTCTTGTCTTTAATACATGTGAATGTTTATCTCTATTGATATTGTTGATAGACTAATGCATAGTAGCCATAATCGTATGCTTAACCACTAAACAAAGTGATTATAGACTTATATGCATATATAATGAAGTAATGAATTCATATTAGCTAGGATCTAGTGCACAAAAGGGTATTTTAGGTATGACAGAGCACGTTTCCCATCTTTCCCTCACCGTTGCAGAATATTGGTTCCTGCAGTTCCCATAAAGATACCTCGGGTGAGACTTCACCTGCTTGTAGGTGATGCCAAAAGGGTCGAAACGAAATACATCCATCATGGTAGTAGTGGATTGATTGACAAAGTATACCCATTTTTTATCTTTCTCTCAACCTTTTAAATCAAGTACAATATCTGCAACATTCATGGAAACAGTTCAAAAGTTACATGGAGTCCTCCAGATTATTGTAAGTGACACAGATCCAATTTTCACCTGAAATTTTTGAACCAAATTATTTTATTGTTTGGGTACTCAATTGGCTCACATCTCATCTTACTATCTTCAACCCGATGGGAAAACTGAGATTGTGAATAAAATTCTAGAAGTGTATATTCCTTTCTTTGCATCTGATAAAAATACATAATGGTTCAAGTGGTTTCCCTTGGAAGAATGGTGGTACAACACATCCTTCCATACTTCATAAAAAATGTCCCCACTTCTGACAATTTATGGATATCATCCTCCATCCATCACATCGTTCTTGAAAGGGACTATGAAGGTTCAGGCAGTGGAGGACCACATAGGGCACCAACAAGAGGTTCTCAAACTATTGAAGGAAAACTTGGTTATGACACACAATAAGATGAAACAACAAGTAGGTCAACATCCCAGTTGAAGGGAATTTGAAGTGGCAGATTGGGTATTATGACCCCTATAAGGTGTTGCAAAGGATTGGAATTATGGATTACAAATTGGAATTGCCTCCATATTCATGTGTACATCTAGTCTTGCATGTTTCTTTCTTAAAAAAGGAACTGGCGACAAGATCCCAATCGAAAATATTTTACCAAAGATTAATGAAGAAGGAAAAATCATATTAGAACCAGAAACAATCCTTGAAACAAATATTAATAGGCTATGAAATTGAGATATTACTGAGTACCTCATCAAACGAAAGAACTTAATAGTGGAAGGGGTGACATGTGAAGATGAGTTCTTCATGCATAAAAAATTGCAGTTAGTCAAGTGTTGAGAATGACACTTGTTTGAAGGGGAGGGGCATGTTAAGGCCAAGACAAATCCCCATGCTAAGTATAAAACCCTTCATTAAGCCCTAGATATTGAATTATTACATTTCCAGTGTTATATTTGTATGTAGGCTAGAACCCTTCATTGTACCCTTTCATTATAATTGTACCTTGTGTGTGTGTGTGTGTGTGTGTGTGTGTGTGTGTGTGTGTGTGTGTGTGTGTGTACCAATGGGATCTAGTATTAGTATCATCTCATCTAATATTGTACATTGAATATATTGTAAATGGAGGTTTCCCCCTCCAAGTAGACTATTATTCATTGACCTTTTATCATTCGCAAGGCATTGGTTCATAACACATTGGATCTCTTCCCTTGAAGGATCCAAGGAATTTACACTATATATATGGCCTAGTATTATAAAACTAGGTTCCAAATTCCATCATCCTTGATCTTGTTAATCTAGTTCAAACTCCTATTCAACCTAGTTTTATATTCCTGGTTTTTAATTAGATTTTATATTCCTATTAAATAATGATTTGGTTCCATTTGTGATTTAAAGTTTTGAAAGGGTTAATGGGACTTCCTTGGGTAGGTCCAACTTAAGAGAAGGACAATATGACATCCTACCCCCACCCCCCAACCCCCCACCTATTCTTGTTTAGTTTTTTTCAATTCACATTCTTGTTATCATAGTTTCTAATTGCATTATTTGATAACATAATTTTTTATTGCATTACTTAATTGTACAATTTTTTGATTTATTTGCTTTGAATGTGTGTAGATTTTATTTCTCTATCTAGTTTCAATTAGTGAATTCAAATATAATAACTAAGTTTGTTGTTTTCCTTATTTCCTCTGGATTGGAGTAATGATATGAAACATTATCTAACTTCAAAAAATTGCATGAACAAACAAATGATGATAATAATTATTTCTCTAAGCTATGCTTAAATAAAATTATGTTGATTTATTTCATATGTGGTTAAGTATTTTATAGATACATCATATATTTAAATATTTAAATTATGTTGAACAAACAAATGATGATAATAATTATTTCTCTAAGCTATGCTTAAATAAAATTATGTTGATTTATTTCATATGTGGTTAAGTATTTTATAGATACATCATATATTTAAGCATTTAGGGTTCTTGTACACATTAATTCACAATGGATTAAATCTTTTTAATTTTCATACATAATGCATAACACCTATAGAATTTATTTCAGCCCATGGTCGATAGTTAAAATAAGATATGGAGTTCAATAATTTTTTATTGTAATTCTATATATTGACAATTTTTTTTGGCATCATTGTCGTGAAGGTTGCTAAAAGATACACTAAGATACAATAATTGAAATTAAAAAGAAAAAAGTAAAATAGTAAAATAAAATACATTGTAGAAGCATTCCCAAGTCAAAGGTATACATTTTCCATTCGTAGTTACTTTGTGCAATGTTTTTCATTTTTCTTTAGACTCTGAATAGAATGCACACATTATCATAAGGATAAACTAGAATATTTTCTACCAAAAACATACATTTATAATGCAATTCAATTAGAGAATATTAAGAAATGGGATTGATTAGTGTTTGAAGGCTCTAAAGTAAAACAACAAAATTTGAAGACTATTAAAGAAATCTAAAAATATATATATTAAGAAATGGGACTGATTAGTGTTTGAAGGCTCTAAAGTAGAAAAAAAAAAATTGAAGACTATTAAAGCAATCTACAAAAAAAAAAAACTGGTTAACGTCCAATAAATCATTGAAGAATTTGTTGTTAAAGATTCTAGGGAAGAAAAAGAGGACTATTTTTCTATAGGAGTGACCATGTATATTTTAATTTCCATACAAGAGATTATCCTAATGAAGAATCCCAATCTATGAACATTATGGAAGAAGAAAGAGGAGATCAATCCATCTTTTATCGATCTCCCATTTAGGAAACAAATGAAGAAACAAGAATGGAAAATATTAACATTTCCATTGGAAAATCACGGAATATCATGATACATTCCCTCATTTCCATTGGAAAATCACGGAATATCATGATACATTCCTTTGCTAATTTAAAGTTATTTATAGACTTATGATTACAATATAGATGATCAAAATCTAATACTCTTTCCATCTACTCTAAAATAAGAAACATTTCACTAATTCGTCTAAGACTCTTTCCATCTACTCTAAAATAAAAAACATTGCACTAGTTCGTGAGCTTTGATGGAAACAAAAGTATTGTTGAGGGACAAATGAAACAACCTTTAATTAAGAAATACAAAATATATTGTAAGGCTTAAGAAAATAGGGATGATATTTTCAAAATGATCCAAGGGGAAGATGAATAACTGTAAGATTATGTGGAAATATTTTAGTTTGGATAAAAGAGGTCTACTAGTTGTACTTTATATCAGTAATCCCTCAAGTTACTAAAGAGGAATGGATGGAGACATTGAACTTATTAAAAAATGGTAACATATTTCGACTCTCTTAAGATGAGACAATGTAAGTTTTCAAAAACTATTAAGAGATGTGTTATCCCTTGAAATGTTCTAGGTCGTTATTGGAACGATGCCGAAACACCCTAGGATTTAAGACTCGGGATGAGTCTTAAAGCAATATTTGCAATAAAGTAATTGTGTAATATTTGGGAAGTTTTTCCCTCTCTCTTTCTTGAAATTATAAGTACTAAAACAATCTCATCTCAGATGACAAATGCTCTCATCTCTCAGAGGCATATGTCTACGAGTGTTTTATACAATAAATTTTTAAAGGAGAATGAAGTGGTGAATTAGAACAAAAAAAAGATAAACGTACAGGGCATTGTTGAGAATGAAACCTGTAGCTTCTAGAAAAAGAACAATGTGCTAAGCAATTAAGAATTCAACATCTCTAATAGGTGGATACATATCAATAAAAACATGCTTCAAATAGTTAACATCTTCATACATTAAAATACATGGAGGTACCCTCTGCATATCCTTTAAATGCACAAAGAAATGACAAGAAATGGCCATACATTCATAGGGAATCACTTCTATGTCATAACTAGACATCATACAATAACACTGAATATGGTGAATAGTCTATTATTTGAGCTTTTATAAATCATATATGATACAAGAAAAGCAAAAATGGGAGGATATTATTTACAAGAACAAAAACACTATAAGAAAAGGAATTATAGACCGAAAGATAACGCATGAGATGAATCTATGGTTTCATGTTGGATTTACCATATGTCTGTGCTCAAGGTTTCTAATCAAACAACTATGGTTATAAGAAACTCTTAAATTCCCCAAAGTGTCGAACCTAGAAATGATCACCTTAATTGTGTTTTATTCCTCTCGATCATGCCCTAAAGTGCTTCTTGAAACCACTTCCAGCTTCTTGAAACTATTTATTGCTTCTTTATTCTTGAACAGTTTCCCCCTTGTTAAAACTGTAAAAAATATTTTTACCTATTGGGTTTCTGCTATGCTGAGATCATGGAGTAGATGGATATTTTCTAGTCAAAATATCCATAACGTCCTACTCCTTAAAATTCCTTGTAATTCCTCAAAATTACAACTGCAGAAATAGTGAGACTCAACAACTGTCAAATCCATCTCAACAATCAATCATGACAATTGATCGGATGGTCATCCATCGGGGCAAACAAAGGTTAGGTCCCAATAGGACTCTGGTGATGGAGGCTCTAAAGAGGGAGACTCTAAGCTAAATAGAATCATTGATCTTCATACAAACCACCTCGCTTGGAATTGTTACCCGGATGATATATGTATCGTCGATCTGGAGCTAGAAACAACTAAGAGTTGTTGATCCAGATCGACCAAATGTAAAAATCAGCTAAGGCCTAAAAATCGACATACTAACATTGGTATGGACACGTGGTGACTTTCTACTAGTCCTCGTTGATGTTGATGTGGCTGGAAGGCATGCCACGCATCACCCAATTTTGATATGATGACTTGTGTATTTGGTGGATTCCATGTGTCCATGTGGTAGCTTAAGATTGGTCTGACAAGTGCCCTACTGGTATTGACTTATTTCTTACATCACCTAGGACACGTGTATATTTATCGTTAATTCTAGGGGGGGTGATATATTCTAGGCTGTAATTCTCGTCCCCCCACCATATTTGGAACATTGATCAAACGATGCAACCATTAGAGCACTCAAGGGTTAGGTCCCCAATAGGAATCCGATCAGGGAGGCTCCAATGAGGGAGAATTTGAGTTAGCTGGAAACATTGATCTTGCGCCCTCTCACTCATAACCGTCTGATTTGGTATGGTCCCTCATTCTTTCTAGTGCTTGGTTCCTGGGTTGCGGTCTCATGATACGATCCTTGGATATGAGCGCTTAAGTCTCTTTCAGGTGTGATAAGTCCTTTTGGAACCCCGATAATCATCTAAGTCCTTAAATATTTCTTTATGTGTGCAAGGGAATGGATTTCTTGTCATTTTTCCAATCTTCCTCGAAATAATATGACTATTGATTGTTCATAGGATCTGTAAGCTCATCTTCTATCTTTATCTCACTCAATCTTGGCCTTATAAATTCATCCAATCTTCATTTATTTGACCGGAAAAAATATAGTACTAACATTGGCTCTAGTGGGGACAACATACCCGTGTGATCTGTTGAGAAATGTAGACCAAGTGCCTTCTTATGTTAGGTTATGGATTTTGCCCGAAATGATAAATATCCTTCAGAACTGAAAATTGATCTGATATGTGACACAAAAATGCTCAACAACTTATAGCGTTAGAACTCTACCTACTTCCTCAAGTAACAAATGGTGAATGAAGTAAAATTAAAAATCAAATGGAAATAGATGAAAATAAAATATTTATGCACAGGGTAAGAAACTTTTGCAGTGGTCAGTACTGCAATAAGTGCTCAAGGAACCTCTCATTTATAGGAGCCCCAAACAACTCTCCATCTAATTGGGCTAACTCATAAGTGTTGTTATCCTGAACTGCAACAACTTGGAAGGGTCCAAGTCAAAGATTGTCAATTTTTTCATGTTTCCCTTTAGCTTCCCTTTAGGAATCCCATTTCAGGACCATATCCCTTGTAATGAAATTTCTTTCCTTGGTTCTTTTATCAAATATTTCTTTTATTCTTGCTTGGTGAGCCTAAGACTTTATCTGTACTTGTTCTCTCACCTATTGGACTTTAATCAGTTGGTTGATTCTTCTTTTCATGTCATCTGATTTGACCTCCTCATCTTCCATTAGTTTCATCACATGAAGATTGAGTTGAATGGGGAAAATGGATACCAACCCATATAGCAATTGAAAAGGGGAAGTTCCAATTGCCCTCTTAATGTTGACTTTGTCTGCCTAGACAACATATTTCAGGTGAGAATCTCATTCCTTCTTGTTTTGGGACAACACTTTCTCGATAAACTTGAGGAGGTTCTTACTAGAGGATTCAACCAAACCATTTCCCTGTGGATAGTAAGCATTAGAGTGTCCCAAATCTATGTTATAGTCCTGGAAAAAATTAACCAATTTGGCAGATTTGAAGGCTTGAGAAATATCAATAATGATCTTTATTGGGAATCGAAGTCTAGCCAAGATATTTTCCTTTAGGAACTTTAGGATGATTGTATCATTTGATGCCCTTGTAGGTATGGCCTCTACCCATTTTTAAAAAAAATATGTGGTTGTCATAATCCATTTATGTTGTCAACTTGAATTTGGGTTAATCTCACCGATGAAGTCCAATCCCCACTATTGAAAAGGTGTCTCAACTTTGATTGGTCTTAGTGGGAGGGTAAACAATTTTTGATTTACTACAAACATTTGACATTCTACTCCATGTAAAAACAACTCTCTATCCAAAAACGTGAATCTGTAATTCTGATCTCCTAGCCATATGAATTTCCCATCTTTCTCTTGCTTACTTGACTTACACTCTTCCCCAAGTTGATTGTACTCAACCTCCATGCTCTCAATAACTATGGGATGTAACTTATCGCACCCACCCTCTTACATGAATTCAATGATTGGGCTCTAGAACATTAAATAAATAATGGAAGGTTCATGGTAAGGATAATTTAGAAAGAAATGGCTTGGGTTTAATAAACATAGGTAAACTCTCCCCCTTGGACCCCTTCCCTCTCTTGTGGAAATTTAGCCCCAAATATTTGTATGTGTCCATATGAAAATAGAAATACATTATATTCATTATATTCAATTTACATCATTTACATATTACATCGCTTGGCCCTCGGCCATAGATTACATTTACAATATACATCTCTAGTTTGGGGTCTGAAAACAGGGATGTTATAGAAATTATCCATTCTTTTTGGGCACTAATTAGTGGTTAGCAAATGAGATATGCCTTGGTACTAAGGAGATTGATTATAGCAGAGTTTGATATGGGGCTCGTGGCCCACATCTAGGTTATGGTTTTCCTCCTCTACTTCTAGAGTAAGACACCTAATCCATGATGATGTGAGAAAGTGTTTCACTAAAGTAAAGCATGAATTACTACTAGATCTTCTGGGACAACATATTTATGATGACCACTTCTTGAACTTATAAACAGCTTCTCACTAATCCTATTTGGGAATAAGATGAAAATAGTTATTATACCAATACTAAAATGGGATCTCACAAGGATCTGTATAATCACCCATCCTAATGAATGTGGTTCTACAGTAATTGGATCTATTCACCATGAAACTATGTGACAAGTGGGGTAAGGTATGGACGTTATTGTGATGATGGTATGATTTATTACATGCCAAAACAATGATAAATTTGCATGGAAAATTGTTGGGAGAATGCAATAATTTCTTGGGAGCCATCTCGGTGGACTGGATTTAAGGGCAAAGTTGATCCAAGACAAAGGGACTCTACTGGAAACAGAATACAGGCTCTCTGCATGAATCTAAATTTGTAGGTATTTCCCATAACAACTTGCATTCTACCTCTCATATTTTCAATTGAGTGGAGCCATGAACCCAAGTGATGGTGACGTCTAGTGAGGTCCACCACCACCCCCTGCCCCCACCCCCACATTCATCTGCTTCTTCATATCCCACGAGAATTTATTTGTTGGCTTTTGCACAATATATTCGTGTTTTGAAATTGCAGTCTCCTCGCTCCGAATTCAAATTTTCATGGATCCCAAAAGGAACTGACCCTAGAATTGAATTTTAAAAGTACTATATTCTAATGGATTCCAAACCTGGTTGTTTCAACTAGGAATCGATTCTACAAATTGGACAAGTGGGTTGTGAACAAATATGCTGCAAAAAGGAAAAGTTTCTACATTGCCAATGTACAAACCTGCAAGTGGAGTGTAAACAAGTCTTCTATAGTAAGGTGAGGTACCCACATTGCCAATTTACAAGCCCAAAAGTGAGACTATTACACAATAAGGTCTATATCTGCAAATCCATGCAAATACACACAAATTGATGAAAAAACATGATTATGTTGACTAATAAAAGTGTATATCCATTCAATTAAGCATGTAGTCCTCATGGTATACCTGAAATTTAAAGGAACCATTAATTTATAGATTAGATTTCATATTAAGTCAAGAGATTAAATTTAAATATTTAATTTTTTAAACGACTACAAAGACTACATGTATAGCAACTTATTATTGTTCGAATTAATGTCAACAGGAGGACTAACATTAATTCACCTTGCAATATATGGTATAAATAAGTCTCTTGATTCCTAAGTTTGAAACCTAAAATCTCAATGAAATTAATATTCGCCTAGATTCAAGGCCAAATAAGCTCTCAAAGTTATTAATTTGGTGGGCATAAAAGTAGTTATTAATTTGGTGGGCATAAAAGTTTTGTATGTTGATTGGAAGACATAAAATGTTTTGTATATTTTTTAACCAAAACTTAAGTTAAAATGTACATATAAGTTAATGGAATTTACATGCAAACACAGAAATAAAAGCAGTAAGAGGAGCATTCCTAAATCACTACAGTTTTCACGAGTTAAAAGGTCAAGAAGGTAGGTATTGTAATTAATATTTTGAAATTGTGATTTAATGTGGGTGTATCTAGGGCATTCTAAGAGAAAATGTTTTCCATCTTCAATCCTCTTAGTGTTACAAAGATGACAATGTTTTACGAATTATACAACTCCTCATTTCACCTTTTCATTATAAAGATAGTGATAATTTATTTTTATTTTAACAATGTTGATTTTCTTTTTTAAACTAATCAAATACATATATTTTCTTACACTGTTATTATTTTCTTACATATATTTATTATAAAATAACATATGAATAAAAATTAAATTTATTATCAACTCAACATATTCGATAATAGAATAAAAATTATCACAAAACCACTCAATCTAAATGCAATTTATACAATATTGACACAACCGAAGTTAACAAACGCCCTACTTTTCGTTAATTTTTTCTTTTGGTTTTTTAATCTTCGAGGGATGGGAATGATAAATGCTGGTCAGGAAACGTTTTGCATGGCCGACATGATTAATCTATAACAGACAATTTCAATAAATCTGACAATTTCAAAATCATTTTTAAATTCAAAATCTTTCAATACTAAAAAGGTATACTTACCAGCGTGATGGGGACAATGGAAGTTTATTTTGTGGATGGGATCGGTGCAGTTGCAAATGAAATATAAAATAAGTCAGCGAGATCGAATCAAATCTAAGTTATTTGTCTGGCTCTATCAGACAACGCATGCCATTTTATCTTTGTTTCTTATTATATTTTTGTATGCATAGAGGGTAGGGCTTATTATGGCCCCACGACAGAAAAACTATTTAAAAATGCTAACTATATGTTGATGATCAAGTTTTCTTGGAGTTAGACCATTCTATTAATATGATCATCAAAAAATTATTAGTTTTAATTGGTTATTAGGTTTACAGAAACTATTGCTATGTTCAAAATCTAAATTGGGCCTAGGCCTTTAGACTCTAAAACACCCACTACCTTCTTATTCATGTAGCTAACCATAGAAGTAATACTTGAACTAACTAGTAAATTGGGCCTTAGGCTTTTAGACTCTAAAACGCCCACTACCTTCTTATTCATGTAGCTAACCATAGAAGTAATACTTGAACTAACTAGTATATAAGCCAAAAATATAGATCTAAAACACTATTCATTATAAAAATTAGACAAAATAGAGAGGGAATAGAGGTCATTCTTTGGATTTAGTGTCTAGGGTAATGGGATTGAAAGGAGTTCCAACATCCTTTCCCTCACAAACAACATCCAAGGATTCTTTCTCAACATTATCTTCCTCCCTATAGTTCTCTTCATCTAAAGTGAGAGTAGAAGTAATGAAGGCATTATATTTTCCCTCCATTTATTCCAGCTTCTCCATAATAGAATTAACCTCTTGCCTTCGATGTCAGCATCTCCTTTACATGCCAATAAAGATCCACTATCTTAACACATTTTGAATCCCTTCCCCTTGAGTGCCTTGGGTCAAGAATGACTCTGCCCACCTTATCATCTACCACTAAATATGGATTCAAGCCCTCTTCCGCCTATATCTTAGTACTCTTTGAGTGGCACATCTAGTAGCCTCTTAGTATGGCGACCACCTTCACTCTCCTTATTTTGTGCCTGAGAGGAGACAAAGTTGGTGGCCTTTAATTATGGCTAACCTTCTTCTTTCCTTTCTAGGATTTTGGTGGCCTACCTCTCCTCTTCCAACTCTCCTTTCTTATGTTCTCTTCATAAACTCCAAAGAATAGAGGGGGAGTGTAGTCCATGTTTCCCTCTAGCAAGCACACTAGCCCTTTCACCTTCACATGTCTTATTTTCCCAATCACATTATGCTTCCTCTATAGGTCCACTACCAAGATAAACCATAGAGCGCGGGGCTTCCCCTAATGGAATCAAGGTTCATCGATCCAATGGATAAGTCCTTCCATGTTGCATAATGATGGGTAGATCCCTTGTCTCTTGGTGCATATTAATTTCTCGACCAGTTACATGTTCATGAGGAAGGGTGTTATACAAGGTGATGGCAACATGGCCAATTGTCTACAGTACAAAAACTATTGACTAGTATGTCTTTGTCACCCCATCTAGGGGGGGTTTCCACTATTCATGTTAATTACATCCTTAAATTGAACTAAAAGTTTTTTGAGAAAATAGTGAGGAAGACATTGCCAATAAAATTCAATATATGCAATTAGAGGCCCCATCCACTTGTTCTTTTAAAGGTATAGCCATAAAAATAGAATCTAAACTCAATTCTTTAATGAGTGAGTGGGAGGATCCTAGAAACTAGAGAGTATAATCAATGGATGGTGTAGACTCCAATCTCAATTCTAGCAGATTAATGACAATTACTTTCATGCAAATCTTCCCCATTTATTCTCATATGACCCCTAGTCGTATTGTAGCTTAAAGGGGTAGTTATTTCATTTCAGATACCACATTCATGCATTCTATAGATGGCATGGAATTGGATCTTGGCATATAACAACTTAAAACAATTACATTACATAATTTCTAAACTTGCATTTCATAGTAAACTCAAAACCATTGTAGCCAAAACATAAACAGAACAATACACAAATATATTTTGACTTTGAATCCCCTAGAATAAATCCAAAGTTTACAATGTTTTAACTTCAGCTCTAATATCATTCTATAAAATGTGAACCTCATGTACCATGTGAGAATCAACGCACTTGTTCTTTGGTCTTGAACCAATGACCTCCCAAAGCACTATAGTAGACTAAAGGAGGATGGTCGAGCCATTTTCACTATAGGTCTTGGCTCAAAACACCCAGTATTTACCTATTCATGATTTTTCAATGTAGCTAACTATGCTCATATAGATTATATAGAATAAAACAAATAAAATATTGATAGGACAATACATTAGAATCATAATGAAGGAAATAATACTTAGATAAAACAATGCAAATGTACACCATAATATCAATCACACCCTAATAGTGGGAGGCATGAAAGGCTAACCACTCATGAGTGGTTGACAAGAGAGACCTACCCCATACAAGTCGATGGCATGAAAGGCTCACTAGTCACTAGTGAAGGATGAGAGTACACCATCTATTTCTTTTCACCTAGAAAACCTTTACCATACAAGTTGTTTAAATAAATGTATTTACAAATGGTGTTACAAACTCGTCCCTCATGGATAGATCCTTGAATGAATATACCATGTTTTACACTATTTGATTGAATATATGCCATGGGTCAAAACTATGATATCTTTCACTTTGAGTGAAGCCATAGATGAGACCAATCCATCGCAATATACCCCTTAATATTTTGCGACCAATCCCTACTAAGAAGAATACCATAAGCCTCAACAATATCAATGACATGATGGAACCTTGGGTCGGAATCTATCTAGATGAACACTTCTTTTAATTCCACTGCAACCTTCACTTTGGATCTATATAATTGGATGACTTTGGAAGGAAGACTTTACAAGCTTAGCATTTAGTTTTTAACAAAGTAAATAGGGATTAACATTGGTAGAAGAATGATTCCTACCAAATAGTTATGGATATTATGGATAAAGATGATGTAGGTCAACAAAGCAAGGTGATTCCTTCTCCTCGGATTGTCTTTTAAACGTGACAATTAAAGGCAAGGCCTTCTTGGGTGGGGTAGGATCTTTGACATATTTTGGGAGGATGTCACAAAACTTGGTGATTTTTAGCATCTCATGTAAAGTTATATTTGTCCTAACCCTTTTCATACAATGTTGTATCTAGTTTCCAAGGAAAATCAAAAGGTGAGGTTTTATTTCTTGTTATAATAGGATTGGGAGGGGTGTTGTTTCTATTGATTAAGGTTGGTTGTCATTGATGTCAACCCTTGAAGAAAGCCCCGTAGAACAAAGGTTTAGGTAATGGACCAAATATTGCTTGATGTAAATATGACTCGTTATTGTTTTGTCATGGTTGATAAGAAGTAAATATGGATGAACTCCAAAGTGGTCCCCTTATGGTGAAAGCCCCCACGGGAAGACGCTTTGTGGAGTAAAAGAACCCATGCTTAATTGTGGAATAATGAGATGAAGAAAAGTGAATTTTTCAGGGAAAATATCCTATATGGATAGTGCTTGTCATGTCATTTTCAGTGGTATGTGGAACATCACATAATTCCTCACGGTTAGAGAGTTATGGCCATGAGAAGTTGGAGACCCCAAGTTTGGGTAATGGACCCAAATTTGTTTGATGGGTAACGGTATGAGTTATGATATATGTTCAGATAATACTATTATGTATGGATAGTACAGGTCATGCCATTTCTAGTGGTATGTAGAACATCACATAACTCCTCGCGGTTTGAGAGTTATGGCCTTGCGAAGTTGGAGGACCCTCATATGTCATCTAGAAGCCCCAAAAGGTCAAAGTAGTGAAAGTGGTTTAAGAGATTTTAAAAGGTAAATAATAAAGTG